>JAMXMO010001166.1:0-2500 GCA_030347555.1 Lablab purpureus | reverse complement strand
ACTCACCACCCAACAATGGCCACCCTCCCTAGGTTTAAGATAATAGGGCTTGATGCCTAGCGGCTTCCTTTTACGGGTTGTCTACCGATCTCACTGGTTCACTCCCTTGAGGAATGTTCCTCGAGTCGTGATGCTTTGATTGTCGTCTTTCGAATTAAGGATTTGTCTGGCTGGTGTTCAGCCAATGGCTTTTGTCTTCGGGTGCCTTGCCTTTAAGTTAAGGCTTCGTTCCACTCCTCTTCTGTCGCTCTCATCTCTGCCTTTCATTTACATAGATACCCCCTATCTCTTTTCCCACTCGTTAGGGCAGCGGTTGGAGAGGTAAAAGCTAAATTGGAGGCTGTTTTCCGAATCGTGTGCCGAAGCAAGGTAGTTCCTTTTTTTTTTCAGGGGAGCTAGGCAGGGAAGAGCCTTTCAGGCTGAAGAATAAGAAGATGCCCATTTCTATTTCATATTTAAGAAAGGGCGATAGGAAGAACAACAAATTTTAAGGTGGAAAAAAGAAGCCTACTTTCATGAAATAAAGAAGGAAAGGGCTCATAGAGGGTGTGGCTCTACTCTACTTAGGTAGAGACAGAAGAAAAAAGAAATGCAATTCTAAAGACAAAGTCGAAACGGCTAGCCAAGCAAGGTTCTTTTCATTCCCGCAGTTGGCTAACCAGGGAATGAAAGACTTCAGTAAGCCTGCTGATAGAGCTGGGCGGGGAGGCTGAAGCCGGGTTCCATGAAGGGGGCAATGACCAGCCGATCCCTTATTTGAAGGCACCAAGCCCTGGGGGCCCGGTGGAAATCCTGATGATTCCAGATAGCCCCACCCAGTCCTACACCGCCCTCTCCACAAGACCTACTTCCCTCAATCGAGGAGGGGGACAAAGTGGCGAGCCAAGTACGAAAGGAGAAAAAGCCCTCCTTTTTCATCCCAGAGATCCCACCGTACCGCGGAAAGGATCTCGAGGTTCAACCACAAAAATCTTATAATCCACTTGCCGTGGAGGAGGCTGAAAATCGAGTAATCAATTCCTTTCGTACGCTTTATAAAGCTTCTTTTGGTGAAACACCCCCGAGTTATCAAAAGGGCAAACTAATCTTGTCTCAACGGGCGTTTTCGATGGAGACCCTCCTAAGCTTAAAGGCTGAGCTTATGAGGGGGGACAAAAATTGCTCAGCCTTTAAGGAGATCATGTCACTTTTTTTTAAGGGGGAAACAAAAAAGACCTAGACAGCGAAAGTCAAAGCTAGTTCCTCTTCCAATATACTACCGCTACCTGAATCCTCGAAAATCTTTCTCTTTATCCTTTGAATTACTCATATATATCCTATTAATTTCATTTCGCACCGGAAACGATTCTAGGAGAAGTTCGAATCCGTTCCGTTCGGATATTGATCGGTCTTGGTTTGACATGGTTTACGCGTTACTGGTTCCCGGAAGAGTTAATATCTCCATTAGCTAAACCCTTTCTTACCCTGTCTTTGGACTCGTATTTTGTTTGTACACAATCAACGGAGGCCTCCCCGACATATGTTGCAACGTCTTCAATAGCATGTTCTTACTTCGTCTTTCCCTTAATAAGTCATCAAATTTGGTGCTTTTTGATCCCCAGTTGCTATGGGGAACAAAGGAGGAAATACAATCGATTCCTCTATTTAAGTGGTTCTCGCTTCTCCTTGTTACTGTTCCTAACTCTTCCCCGGGTAGTTCCCAATGTTTGGTACTTTCTATACTTCGTGGGTGCAACATCAACAAATTCGCTCATGATCAAGTTACAACCTAAGATCTATGACCATATTATGCTAACTGTTCGTATTTCGTTCATTCCATCGGTATGCTCTCAGGTACCTGTAATTGTGATCTGTTTGCCAGAACCAAGGGGTCTTTCTGTGGAAACCTTCACGAACAATCGTCGTTTTTTGATGGTTTTTCCGCTTCTCACAGCTGCTCTTTCCACACCTCCGGATATCTGGTGCCAAATCGTCGCCCGTTTCCTTATTTCTTCGATAATAGAGTTGACTATCTTTGTGGCATCGATTGTACAAGTTCGCGAAGAGGCAGGCTGGACGAGTGGAATGAGGGAAAGCGGCTCGATTGACAAAAAAGAAGAGTAGCCCCCGCAAAGTAACTATGAATTCCCGAGCAATTCTCAACCAACATATGCGATTCATTCCCGTATTATAGTACAAAGAATACTTATCAATCAAGCAGTTAGGAAGTCCTAGACTTTAAGCCAGCCGTCCATGCCTGTTGAAAGTTCCTTGCCTCTTGTGCCGTGCGTGAGCTGTGCCCGCTTTTCCCTTTAAAGGCATCCGGGGAGGGAGGACGTCAACCGGCTAGTGCAATAATTCAGGCTCGACTGAGTTGTTTCGCCCGGAACTCCATCCATCCTGGGAAAGTTTACTAAAACAGTAGTTTCGAGCGCTGCTATAAAATCAGTGTCTTTTGTTCCTGGGAGTCAAGTTGCTAAAGCTTCGATTCTTATTCTTTCCTTTGCCTGATGTGTATCGC
>JAMXMO010001156.1:0-21139 GCA_030347555.1 Lablab purpureus | reverse complement strand
GCAGACTAGAGACCAGAGACCAGACAACGCAGACAGACTAGAGACTCAGACTAGAGATTGCGTGACAGAGACTAGACTGAGACTAGACACCAGACGACCAGAGACTAGATACTAGTAGACTGCAGACTAGACACTGCAGACCAGAGACTTGAGAATAAAGACTGTGAGACCGCAGACAGAGACTGAGACCAGACACCGCAGATCACAGACTAGAGACTAGCAGACCGCAGACTAGAGACTGACACGCACCGCAGACTAGCAGACCTGCAGACTACGACATCCAGCAGACCAGTGACCTACGCACAAGAGACCAGCAGACCGCGCACTGCAGACCAGACGACTGAGCGCACTGCAGACCAGAGACAGGCACACATGAGACGGCGCACTGCAGAGACCAGAGACGTACGTACGAGAGACCGGCAGAGCAGAGACCCAAAGACCGCAGCACTCAAAGACTAGAGACTGCAGACTTGAGAGGCACAGCAGTAGACTAGAGACTACCGAACAGAGACTCAGAGACGCGCACACTAGCAGACCGGAGATGGCGCACTGCAGACCGAAAACTAGAGACCGGAGACGCACGCACTGCAGACCGCCGACCAGAGACCAGAGACCAGAGACTAGCAGACTAGAGACTAGAGACTAGAGACCTGCATCACGTACTCTGAGACTACAGCACTCAGACGACTCAGAGACCGCAGACTGAGAGACTGCGCACTACATGCACTGCAGACTAGCAGACTGCAGACCACGCACTAGTAGACTCAAAGGCCAGCACTAGAGACCGCAGACTAGAGACTAGAGACTAGAGACCGCAGACTCAGAGACTCAGCAGACTAGAGACCGTAGGACTAGAGACTAGAGACTGTGAGACCGCAGACTATGAGACTACCTACGCTGCACTCAGAGACCAGAGACTAGGCACACTGCAGACTCTGAGACGGCGCACTGCGAGACCAGAGACTGCAAAGGCCAGAGACTGCGCAGACTAGAGACTCAGAGACCAGAGACTAGTAGACTGTGAGACTCAGAGACTAGAGACTGTGAGACTAGAGACTGCAGACTGCAGAGACTAGCAGACTACATGCCAGAGACCAGAGGACCGCGCACTGCAGACTCGCACGAGAGACTGCAGACCAGAGATACTACGACTAAGGGACTAGAGACCGCGCACTCAGAGCACCAGAGACCCGCAGACCAGAAAACCGACTCCAGGCACAAGAGACCAGAGACCTGCACTGCAGAGACTCGCACGAGAGACTGCAGACTAGAGATAGCGCACTAGAGACTAGAGACCGCAGCACTAGAGACCAGAGACCAGAGCACTAGCACCAGAAACCAGAGACTACGTACTGTAGACCGCAGAGTAGAGACTGCAGACTGCAGACTGCAGACCAAAGACTAGAGACTAGTAGACTCTGAGAGGGCACAAGAGGAGACTGTGAGACGGCCGAATAGAGACTAGAGACGGCACACTAGTAGACCGGAGACGGCACAAGCAGAGACCGAAAACTAGAGACCGGGAGACTACAGACTAGAGACCGCCGACTAGAGAGCATGCGACTAGCAGAGTAGCAGACTAGAGACTGTAGACCAGAGACCTGGAGACTAGAGACTACGACTCAGAGACTACGCACTGCGAGACTACAGCACTGCAGAGACTAGAGACTCGCAGACTAAAGACTAGAGACCTGTAGACTAGAGACTAGAGACTCCGCAGACTGGAGACTGGAGACTAGTAGACTGCAGACTGTGAGACTAAGTGGCTACAGACTCAGGAGACCGCAGACTCAGAGACTAGAGACCGCAGAGTAGAGACTAGAGACCGTAGACTGGAGACCAGAGACCAGAGACCAGCAGACTAGCAGACAAAGAGACAAGAGAGTGCGTACTAGAGACTAGAGACCTGCGACTGCAGACTACCTACGCGCACGTAGCAGACTAGCAGACCGCACTAGAGACCGCAAACCGGAGACTAGAGACGGCAAACCAGGAGACCGACTGACTCAGAGACTAGAGACTAGAGACTAGGAGACTAGAGACCTAGACTGGAGGACTGAGAGACCGTGCACTCAGCAGACCGCGGACAAGAGACCAGAGACGCGCACAAGAGACTAGAGACTACAGCACAAGAGACCTAGCAGACCAGAGACGGCAGCACGCAGACTGCAGAGACCAGAGACGTGCGTACAAGCTGACCAGATGCAATGGCGACTCGAGACCAGAGACACGTGAGACCAGAGACTAGCAGACTGCGCACTAGCAGACCAGAGACCACGACTGCAGACCAGAGACCGCGCGCATCAGAGACTCAGAGAGCGCAGTGCAGACTAGAGACTGCAAACTAGTAGACTGCAGACTACCGAATGCAGACTAGATACCTGCATTAACGAGAGACCAGAGACTACAGCACTAGAGACCGCAGACCAGAGACCAGAGACCTGCAAACCAGAGACTCAGAGCTACGCAACGCAGACACAGACTCAGAGACGATGCACTCGGAGACAAGAGACAGCAGACTCAGAGACCAGAGATGGCGCATCAGTGACCAGAGCACTGCACTGTACCAGAGACCAGAGACTGCAGACTGGAGACCAGAGACTCGCACTCGAGACCAGAGACAGCCAGACTGCAGACCAGAGACTCGCATACCAGAGACCAGAGACCGATGCACTAGAGACCTGAGACGCAGCAGTAGACTAGAGACCTACGCACTCAGAGACTAGAGATGGCCGAATCAGAGACTAGAGACCTACACACCAGACACCGAGACTCAGCACTGCAGACCCGCAAACCAGAGACCAGAGACTGACGCACTAGAGACCGCGCTCACTGTGAGACTCAGAGACTGAGAGACCAGAGACTACGCACTGCAGACCAGAGACGCGCACTCAAAGACTAGAGACTGCCGAATAGCAGACTGCAGAGACTCCACACACAGAGAGACCAGAGACTGCAGCACTGCAGAGACCCGGCACTGTGAGACCAGAGACTGCAGACCTGCAGACTGCGAGACCTGCAGACTCAGAAGACTGCAGACCAGAGACCAGAGACCTGCAATGAGACCAGAGACTCGCACCGCAGACCAGAGACTGGCAGACTAGAAACCAGAGACGCCGACTGAGACCACAAACCAGAGACTAGAGAGGCGTACTAGAGACTAGAGACGGCAAACTAGAGACTAGCAGACTGCGCACTAGAGAGCAGAGACGGCAGACTCTGAGACCAGAGACAGCGCACCAGAGACTAGAGACTGCAGCACTGTAGACCAGAGAGACGCAGAGACTGCAGACCGAGAGAGCAGACGGCGCAGTAGATCCTAAAGACTCAGAGACCAAAGACCGGAGACTCGGCCGAATACGTAGTAGCAGACGTGACAAGAGAGACCGGAGACTGCGACTCAGACACCTCAAACCAGAGACTCCGAGACTGCACCAGGACACTCGCCGACTGGAGTCCAGCAGACCAGAGACTGCAGAGCAGAGACCTGCACTGCGAGACTGTGAGACTAGAGACCAGAGACCGCAGACTGAGACAAGAGACCGCACTAGGAGACCAAGGACTACAGTACTAGAGACTAGAGACCTGAGACCGTAGACTAGTAGACCAGAGAGTGCACTCAGAGACCAGAGACCGCACTGAGACTGAGCGGCTACGACTAGACACCGCAGATCAGAGACTACGTACTCAGAGACTAGACACCGCAGACAAGAGACTAGAGACCGGAGACTGCAGACTAGAGACGGCACACTAGAGACCGGACCCTGCAGACTCGCAGACTAGAGACGGCACACCAGAGACTCGAGACCGCAGACTAGAGACTGTGAGACCGCACTGCAGGACTAGAGACCTGCACTGCAGAGACAAAGGACTATAGACCAGAGACTCGTGACAAAGGCGTACTGAGACCAGAGACCGAGACCAGAGACTGCGAGACTAGAGACTGCGTACTCAGAGACTAGAGACCGCAGAGTGAGACTAGAGACTACCGAATCAGAGACTAGAGACTGCGCACACGAGAGACCAGAGCCTGGCACTCAGACACCGCGCACTGCAGACCAGCAGACCTGCAGTAGCAGACTAGAGACTGCGTACTGTAGACCAGAGACCGGAGAGTAGAGACCTAGAGACTGCCGAACAGAGACTAGAGACTGCACACACAGAGACTAGAGTCCAGCAGACTAGAGACCGCGACTAGAGACTAGAGACCAGCAAACTGTAGACCAGAGACCGCAGACTATAGACTGCGAGACCTGAGACTGCAGAATAGGAGACCGCAGACCAGAGACTGCAGAGACCGTAGTGCCAGAGACTCGCAGATTAGAGACTACGTACTCAGAGACTAGACACCGCAGCAAGCAGACTAGTAGACCGTGAGACTAGGAGACTAGAGACTGCAAACCGGAGACTAGAGACGCAAACCGGAGACTACAGACGCAAACTAGAGACCACCGACTAGCAGACTAGAGACTAGCAGACCAGACACTGCGAGACTAGAGACCACGCACTAGAGACTAGAGACCGCAGACTAGAGACTAGAGACTCTGCACTAGAGACTAAGGACTGCAGCACTCAGAGACCGCAGACTAGAGACTGAGAGACCGTAGACTAGAGACTGGAGACTACGCACTGCAAACCAGAGACTGCAGACCAGAGACCGCAGAGTAGAGACGACTTGCATGCACCGAATAGAGACTAGAGACGGCAGCACTCAGACATCGCACTAAACACCGCACTGCGAGAGTGCAGTGCTGAGACTAGAGAGTGCACTAGAGACTCAGAGAGTGCGCACTAGAGACCAGAGACCGCATACTGCAGAAGTGCGACTGTAGACTAGAGACCGCGACTCAGAGCCCAGAGACCTGCGACTCAGAGACTAGAGACTCGCACTCAGAGACTAGAGACCGCAGACAAGAGACTGGAGACCCTGCACTTGGAGACTAGAGACCGCGACTCAGAGACTAGAGAATCCGCACTAGAGACCAGAGACTGTAGACCCAGACTAGAGAATGTAGACCGCAGACTAGAGACAAGAGACCGCAGCACTAGAGACTAGTAGACCGTAGACTAGAGACTAGAGACTCATGCACTAAAGAGAGTAGACTAGAGATTGGAGACCGCAGACTCAGAGACTGTGAGACCGCAGACTAGAGACCGCAGACTCAGAGACTAGAGACCGCACTGTAGAGACTAGAGAGTGCATATTAGAGACTAGAGACCGCAGACTAGAAACCAGAGGCCACGCACAAGAGACTTGAGACCGCAGCAGGAGCCCAGAGACCGCAGACAAGAGACTAGAGACCAGCACCAGAGACCACGCACTACGTGGCAGACGACGCACTCAGAGACGAGAGACTACGCACTCACGCACCGCAGACAAGCAGAGCAGAGACCGCGCACTCGAGACCAGAGACAGCAGCACTGCAGACTAGAGAAGGCAAACCAGAGACCAGAGACGAACTCTAGAGACCAGAAACCGCAGAGTAGAGACTAGTAGACGGCAAACTAGAGACTAGAGACGGCCGAATGCAGACTAGAGACTGCGCAGACGAGAGACTAGAGACTGCACCAGAGACCTGCAGACTAGAGACCAGAGACTGCAGACTCAGAGACCGCACTAGAGACCAGAGACCGCAGAGTAGCAGACTAGAGACTGAGAGATTAGAGAATGTAGAATGTAGACCAAAGACTCGCAGACTAGTAGACTAGAGACCGCAGACTAGAGACTCAGAGACCGCACTGCAGACCGCACTAGAGACCAGAGACTCCGCACTAGAGACCAGAGACCGCACTCAGAGACTAGAGACCGTGCACTCAAAGACAGAGCAGACTAGCAGACTAGAGACCCCATACTAGAGACTAGAGACTCGCAGACTGAGACTGCAGACTCAGTAGACTAGAGACCGCAGACTAGAGACCGGAGACGTACGGAGTAGCAGACTAGAGACGGTAGACTAGACACTAGAGACTGCGTACTCAGAGACTAGAGATGGCGTACTAGAGACCAGAGACCGCAGCACCAGAGAGCAGCAGACCCCAGACTAGAGACCGGAGACCGCAGACAACGTACTAGAGACCGCAGACTAGACACACTAGAGAGTGCGACTCAGACACTAGACACTAGAGACCGCAGACTAGACTCTGGAGACCCGCACTACGCACTGCAGAGGCGCAGAGCAGACCAAAGACTTCGTGACCGGAGACCAGAGACTCAGAGACCGCAGACTAGCAGACTAGAGACTGAGACTGGAGACCGCACTGCAGACCGCAGACCGCAGACGGCAGACCAGAGACCGCAGACGAGAGACCACAGACCGTAGACTGCGAGACCAGAGACGGCGCACTACGCACTCAGAGACCGCACTACGCACTAGCAGACCAGAGACCTACAGCAGTGCAGACCAGAGACTGCGCACTGCAGACTGCAGACTGACCGAACAGCAGACTGCAGACCGCACACCCAGAGACCAGAGCACTCGCAGACTCAGAGACCGCAGCACCAGAGACCAGAGACTGCAGACTCAGAGACCCGCAGACTAGAGACTAGAGACCGTAGACTAGAGACTAGAGACTCTGCGACTACGCACTGCAGACTCGCAGACTCAGAGACTGCAGACAGCAGCACTGCAGACCAGAGACCGCAGACAAGCAGACTCAGAGACTGCAGACTAGAGACTAGAGACCCGCAGACCAGAGACCAGAGAATCCTGCACCAGAGACCAGAGACTCAGAGACCGCAGACTAGCAGAACAGAGACCGCAGCACTAGAGACAAGAGACCGCAGACCGAGACTGCAGACTAGAGACTACAGACCCGCACTCAGAGAGAGCAGACTAGAGACTAGAGACCGCAGACTAGAGACTAGAGACCGCCGACTAGACACCTGCAGACTAGAGACCAGAGACCGCAGACTAGAGACCGGAGACTACGCAGCAGCAGACTAGAGACTCGTAGATTGTGACACTAGCAGACTGCAGACTGCAGACTGCAGATGGCGCACTGTGAGACTAGAGATCGCAGACTAGAGACCAGAGACCCCAGACTAGAGACCTGAGACCGCGCACAAGAGACTAGAGACTCGCACTCAGAGACTAGAGAGTGCACTAGCACATTAGAGACTAGAGACCGCAGAGCAGACTCCAGAGACGGCACTGATGCACTGCAGACGCGCACTCAGCAGACCGCAGACTCTCGTGACCGGAGACTGCAGACTAGAGACCGAGACTAGAGACTAGCAGACTAGAGACCAGAGACCGCAGACTAGAGACCAGAGACCGCAGAGCAGAGACCACATGCACCGCACTGCAGACCGCAGATGGCGCACTGCAGACTGCAGACTGCAGACCAGCAGACTCAGACGACAGCAGACCAGCAGACCAGAGACTGCGACTGCAGACCAGAGACCTACGCACTAGAGACCAGAGACCGCAGATCAGAGACTAGAGACTAGAGACCAGAGACCGCAAGCCAGAGATCGCGCACTCAGACACCAGAGACCGCAGACAAGAGACTAGAGACCGCAGACTAGCAGACTAGAGACCGCGACCGCAGACTAGAGACGGCGCACTGCAGACCAGAGACGCAGCACTCGAGACCCGAGACGCCAGACCAGAGACTGGAGACGCGTACTGCAGACCAGAGACGACAAACCGCAGACCAGAGACTGCGCACTAGAGACCAGTGAGGCGCAGCAGCAGGCCAGAGACTGCAGACTAAAGACCAGAGACTGCCAACAGAGACCAGAGACGGCACACCAGAGACTGTAGACTGCAGACCAGAGACCGCAAACCAGAGACTAGAGACAGCAGACTCAGAGACTCGACCGAGACTAGAGACTAGCAGACCAGAGACCTGCACTAGAGACCAAGGACTACGTACTAGAGACTAGAGACCGCACTGGAGACTAGAGACGCAGACCAGAGACTAGAGACCGCAAACCAGAGACTAGACACTACGCACTGCAGACCAAGGGCCGCAGCACTGCGAGACTGCAGAGACCTGCACTAGTAGACTAGAGACCGCAGACCAGAGACTGTAGACCAGAGACCGCAGACTAGAGACTAGAGACTCGCAGACTGCAGACTATACCGACTACGAGACTAGAGACTGCACACAGAGACCAGAGACTGCAGCACTAGAGACTAGAGACTGACCAGAGACCAGAGACGCCGCACTAGAGACTACGCACTGCAGAGACTAGAAACTAGAGACCAGAGACCGCAGGCTACGACTAGAGACCGCAGACTGGAGACTGCAGACCTGCACCCAGAGACCAGGAGACCGCGCACTAGTGACTGCAGACCGCAGACTAGAGACCAGAGACCTGCAGACTGGACACCGCAGACCGCGACAAGAGACTGGAGACCGCACTAGAGACCGTAGACTCGACGAGAGACTAGAGACAAGCAGACAGCAGACTAGAGACTAGAGACCGCGACTAGAGACTAGAGACCGCAGACTAGAGACTAGAGAAGGAAAACTAGAGACTAGAGGCCGCGGACTGTGAGACTAGAGACTGCAGAGCGCAGACTAGAGACGGCGGACTAGAGACTAGAGACGGCCGAACAGAGACTAGACACGGCATACCAGAGACCAGAGACTGCATACCAGAGACCGGAGACTAGAGACTAGAGACTGCAGCTAGAGACCTGCGACTGCAGAGACTAGAGACTAGAGATTGGAGAATGCGCACTCAGAGACTCAAAGACCGCAGACTAGAGACCAGAGACCGCAGACAAGAGACTCAAGACCGCGACTAGAGACCAGAGACCCGCACAAGAGACCAGAGACCCGCACTCAGAGACTAGAGACTCAGAGACCAAAGACTGCAGACCGGAGACCAGAGACCAGACACCCAGCACTAGATCCCAGAGACCGTGCACTGCAGACCAGAGACCTACGCACTAGATCCCAGAGACTCAGCACCGCAGACCAGAGACTCGCACTAGAGACCGTGAGACTCGCAGCACCAGAGACCAGAGACTAGCACCAGAGATTAGAGACTGCAGCACCAGAGACCAGAGACTGCAGACTCAGAGACTAGAGACCGCGCACTCAGCCGACTAGCAGACTCAGTAGACCAGCCGACCAGAGACTCGCACTAGATACTCGCAGACTGGAGACCAAAGACCGCCGAATAGAGACTAAAGACCGCAGCACTCAGAGATTGCGCACTCAGAGACTAGAGACCGCAGACTCAGCAGACCAGAGACCGCACTAGAGACTAGAGACTCTGCACTGGAGACAAGAGACCGCACTCAGAGACTAGTAGACCGCACATCAGAGACTCAGAGATTGCGCACAAGAGACCACGTACCGCACTGAGACCAGAGACCGCAAAACGAGACTAGAGACCAGAGACATTAGACTAGAGACTGTGAGACCATAGACTAGAGACTAGAGACTAGAGACCGTAGACTAGAGACTAGAGACCTGCACTGCAGACCAGCGACCAGAGACGTAAGACTGTGAGACCGCAGACTGCAGAGACCGCAGACTAGAAACCGGAGAATGCGTACTTGAGACTAGCAGACCAGAGACCGCAGACAAGAGACTCGAGACCGCAGACTCAGAGACCGCAGACTAGAGACCAGAGACTGCAGACCAAAGACTGCAGCACCGAGACTAGAGGCAACAAACTAGACTCTAGAGACGACGTACAAGAGACCAGACACTGCAGCACTGCAGACCAGAGACCGACGTACTCAGATTTTAGAGACCTGCACCGCAGACCAGAGACTGCGCACTAGAGACCGCAGACCACGCACTGCAGACCAGCAGACCGCGCACTGCAGAGCAGCAGACTGCGCACTGCAGACCAGGAGACCAGAGACTGCGCACTGCAGAGCAGCAGACTGCAGCCTCGAGACCAGAGACGGCTGCACCAGCTGACTCAGAGACTGCAGACCAGCGACTAGAGACTGCAGACCAGCGACTAGCAGACTGTAGACCAGAGACCGCAGACTCAGAGACCAAAGACTGCACACAGAGACTAAAGACTGCAGCACTCAGAGATTGCGTACTGCGAGACTAGAGACCGCAGCACTCAGAGACTAGAGACCGCAGCACTGGAGACCAGAGACTCGCACTAGAGACAAGAGACCGCAGACCAGAGACCAGAGACCGCAGACAAGAGACTAGAGGCCGCGACAAGAGACTACAGACCGCGCACTCAGAGACCGCGAAATGAGACTGCGAGACCAGAGACATTAGACTAGAGACTAGAGACATCGACTAGAGACTAGAGACTATAGACTGCAGACCGAGACTATGACTAGAGACTAGAGACCTGCACTGCAGACTAGCGACTCAGAGACGTAAGACTAGAGACTAGAGACCGCAGACTCAGAGACTAGAGACCGCACTCAGAAACCGGAGAATGCACCAGAGACTGCAGACAAGAGACCGGAGACCGCAGACCAGAGACTAGAGGACTCAGAGACTAGAGACCGTAGACTGCAGACTGGAGACGGTGAGACTAGAGACTGCAAACCAGATTCTAGATACGCAGCACAAGAGACTAGACACGCAGACTAGAGATTAGTAGCTACGCACTAGATTCTAGAGACTGAAGACCGCAGAATAGAGACGTGCGACTCAGAGACAAGAGACTGCACTGCAGACTAGAGACTGCACACTAGTAGATGAGAGACTGCAGACCAAAGACTGCATACCGGGAGACTAGAGACTACAAACCAGATTCTTGAGACTGCAGCACAAGAGACCAGACACGCGCACCAGAGACTAGAGACTAGCAGACTAGCTTCTAGAGACTGCGCACCGCAGACCAGAGACGGCGCACTGCAGACCAGAGACCTACGCACTGGCAGACAAGAGACTGCGACTAGAGACTGCAGAGACTCGCAGACCAGAGACCGCAGACTAGTGACCAAACACCGTAGAATGGAGACCAAAGACCGCAGACTAGAGACCGTACACCGCAGCACTAGAGACCGCAGAGTGCAGACTAGCAGACCGCAGACTCAGAGACTAGAGACGGCAAACCAGAGACTAGAGACTCGCACTAGAGACTAGAGACGGCAGCAAGAGACCGCAGCACTCAGAGACCAGAGACTGCAGACTAGAGAGCAGAGCCTGCAGCACTAGAGACCAGAGACGGCGACTCAGAGAGTAGAGCCCAGCGACTAGCAGACTAGAGACTGCAGACTCAGAGACTGGAGACCATAGACTAGCAGACTGAGAGACCGTAGACTGCAGAGACTCAGAGACCTGCACTGCAGACTAGAGACTAGCAGACGTAAGACTAGAGACTAGAGACCGAGACTAGAGACTAGAGACCTGCAGACTCAGAAACCGGAGAATGCGCACTAGAGACTAGAGACCGCGCACAAGAGACTCGAGACCGCACTAGAGACTAGAGACAGAGACTCAAAGACTGTGAGACCGGAGACCAGAGACGGAAAATTAGATTCTAGAGACCTGCAGCAAGAGACTCACACATGGCGCACTAGAGACCAGAGACCTACGACTAGATCTCCAGAGACTGCACTGCAGACCAGAGACTGCAGACTAGCAGACCGCAGACTGCAGCCTGCAGAGACTAGAGACGACCGATCGATGTCGCACTCTGGCCAAATAAAAAACAATTAAATGTAGTACTAGAAGAAGTGACTCCTAGGTCGCCTCTCTCAAGGACCAATTTTCACCGTCAAAAGATTAAATCATGCAATAGGGGGTTTTGAACCGATAACGCTTAATTAAAATAAAGCGTATAAATAACAAATTAATTTCAAGAATTAAAATAGGCAAGACTCTTGAACACAATGCATCTCCGACATCCTTGGCTCACAACAGATTATCAATCCGCTTAATCCTTGTTCCGTCTAGATTAACCAACTAAGCGAAAGTTAACCCAAGACTTCCCTACACGAATTAAGCAAACGTGAACCTTGTAAGGTCTCCTCCGAGGGATTAAGCATCCTCCGGTATCGTAGACTTCACAATGGAGAATCAAACGCACGTAAACCATAAAACGCACAAAAACCTCAATCGCTGAGTGCAAGATGCCCAAGAGCCCTACCCTGGGGTTTTAGTCTTCCATAAATTCGTAAAACGTAAACGCAAAATAGAAAACGTGAAAATAGAAAACGAAAACGAAAACGAAATTGAAAGCGTAAACGAAATTGGAAACGTAAACGAAATTAAAAGCGTAAACGAAGTTGGAAGCGTAAAACGAAATTGAAAGCGTAAAACGGAATTGATAAACGAAATTGATAAACGAAATTGAAAAACGAAATTGATAAACGAAATTGAAATAGAAAACGGAAACCGAACAAAGAGCCAAAACGTAAACCCTAAAATATCTGCGCCGCCGCCACAAGGCAAAACGTAAAAGAAATCCTAATTCCTACTCATCGATGCCGTCTTTTCTCCGTGTCTGATCTCGTGTGTCTTCTCCGCCTCCCTCGCCTGCCCTATTTATAGCCGCATTGCATAGGCACGAAACCCTAGGATCCATTGGGCCCAAAACTGCGTAAACAATTCTCGTCCAAGTTATGACGTGGCGCCCTTCAAGTCCATGAATTAATTCCAAGCCCAAAATAATTTTAAACCGCCCCGAAAAAAATTGAATAATTAAACTTAAAAATCCAAATTAATTAAAATATGAATTTTTGTTCCAAATATAGCCCTAATAGAAATTAGTACAAAATATAAACAATTAAGCACAAATTAGAGATGAAAACAAGTACGTAAAGGTAAGAAAATAAGGGAAAATAATGACTCATCAACGACGCATCTAGAGACTAGAGACTACAGCACTAGAGACCGCAGCACTAGAGACTAAAGACTCAGAGAATAGCAGACCAAAGACCGCAGACTCAGAGATTGCAGCACTGCAGACCAGACACCGCAGCACTGCAGACTAGAGACTGCGCACTAGCAGACCAGTAGACCTGCAGCTAGTGGACTAGAGACCCAGCAGCACTGCAGACCATGCAGACCCGCGACTGCAGACCAGAGACGGCGCACTAGCAGACCAGAGACTGCGCACTAGAGACTGCAGACCAGAGACCGCAGACAGAGACTGCGAGACCGCACTGCAGACTAGATGCCGCAAACCAGTGAGTCCCGACAAGAGACTAAAGCTACGTACTGCGAGACCAGAGTCCGCGTACAGAGATTAGAGACCGCAGACTCAGAGACTGTGAGACTAGAGACTCTCGCACTGTGAGACAAGAGACCGCAGACTGGAGACTAGAGACCGCAGACAATAGACTGCAGACCGTAGACAAGGGACTGGAGACCGCAGAGTAGAGACTAGTAGACCGCAATGCTGGATTGCAGACTAGAGACAGCAGACTAGCAGACTAGAGATTATAGCACTGTAGACTATGGACCGAGACTGGAGACCGCAGAGCGCAGACTAGCAGATAAGACATGTAAGACTAGAGACTACAGACCGCTGACTGTGAGACTAGAGACCGCGACTAGAAACCGGAGAATCTCGAGTAGTAGACTAGAGACTCGCAGATAAGAGACTCGAGACCTGCACTCAGAGACTAGAGACTGCAGACCTGCACTCAGAGACCAGAGACTCGAGACCAAAGATGGCAGACCGGAGACCAGAGACTAGCAAACTAGATTCTAGAGACTAGCACCAAGAGACCGCACACCCAGCACTAGCAGACCAGAGACTGCAGCTAGATTCTGCAGACCACGCACTGCAGACTCAGAGACGGCACTCAGAGACCAGCAGACGCGCACTGCAGACCAGAGACGCTGCACCGCAGACCAGAGACCGCACAAGCAGAGACCATGCAGACCTGCACCAGAGACTGACGCACTCAGAGACGCGTGCCAGCGACCAGAGACTGCAGACCGAGACCGCAGACTGCAGAGACCAAAGACCGCAGCATCGAGACCAAAGACTCGCAGACTCAGAGATTGCACACTAGAGACTAGAGACCGCAGACTAGAGACTGCAGACCGCAGACTGCAGACTCAGAGACCGTAGACTAGAGACTAGCAGACTCGCACTGGAGACTGCAGCACTAGAGACACGCACTAGCAGACCAGAGACTGCGCACTAGAGACCAGAGACTGCAGCACTAGAGACTAGCAGACCGCATACAGAGACGAGAGACCGCAGACAAGAGACTGTGACGCGCACTAGCAGAGTCCCGACTCAGAGACTCAAAGACCGCAGACTAGACACTAGTAGTCCGCATAATGCAGAGATTAGAGACCTGCACTGTGAGACTAGAGACTGGAGACAAGAGACCGCAGACTAGAGACTAGAGACCGCGCACAAGAGACCGCAGACAAGAGACTAGAGACTAGAGACCTGCAACGTGAGACTGCATGACTGTAGACAGCGCACTGCAGCCCAGAGACCGCAGAGTGCAGACTGTAGACCGCAGCACTGCAGCCTAGAGACCGCAGAGTAGAGACTCGAGACCGCAGACTAGTAGACTAGCAGACTAGTAGACCGCATAAAAGAGACTAGAGATTGCAGACTGGAGACCGCAGACTAGAGCCTGCAGACTAAAGAGTGCAGACTAGAGACTAGATACCTGCACTAGAGACCGCAGACTGCAGACTGTAGAGTGCACAAGAGACTGCAGACTGCGACTGCAGACTGCAGACTCGCACACCTAGAGACTAGAGACTCGCATAAAGGAGACTAGAGAATGCGTACTCAGAGACTGGAGACTCTGCACTAGCAGCCCGGAGGCCAGCAGAGTGCAGACTATGAGACTAGACACCGCAAACTGTAGACTAGAGACCGCATGACAAGAGACTAGAGACCTACTGCACTGTAGACCAGAGACTGCAGCACTGCAGACCAGAGACTGCAGCACTGCAGACTGCAGACTGAGACTCAGAGACCGCAGACCAGCAGACTAGAGACCCAAGACTATAGACTAGAGACCGCAGAATGTAGACTAGAGACCGCAGACCGGAGACTAGAGACCGCAGACCGGAGACTCCCGACTAGAGAATAAAGACTACGCACCAAAGACTAGAGCCTCGCAGACTAGAGATTAGAGACCGCACTGCAGAGACTCTGATAACGCGCACTCAGAGACTTGATACTCGCAGACTCAGAGACTAGAGATCAGCAGACTAGCAGACCGCAACCAAGAGACTATAGACCGTGCATAACGTACTGCAGACTCGTAGACTACAAACCAGAGAAGTGCACTGCAGACTGTGAGACAGCAGACTGCAGACTAGAGACTATAGACTAGAGACTGTGAGACCTGCACTCAGAGACCAGAGACCGCTGAAAGAGAGTAGAGACCGGAGACTGTGAGGCCAGGAGACTGCAGACCGCAGACTGCAGAGACTAGACACCGCAGACTCAGAGACTACGCACCTGCACTGCAGAGACTGCAGACCAGTAGACTGCAAACCAGATTCTAGCAGACTGCAGGAAGAGACTAGACACTACCGACCAGAGACTAGAGACTCAGAGACTGCAGACTGTAGAGACCGCATAAAAGAGACTAGAGAATGCGTACTAGCAGACTACGGACTGCAGACTGAGACCGCAGTACTAGAGCCTAGCAGACTAGCAGAGTTGATCGATGTCGTACTCTGGTGAAATAAAAAACAATTAAATGTAGTACTAGAAGAAGTGACTCCTATGTCGTCTCTCAAGGACCAATTTTCACTCGTCAAAAGATTGAAACATGCAATAGGGGGGTGTTGGACAGATAACAGTTAATTAAAATATAGCATACAAACAAAAAATTAATTGCAGTAATTAAAATAGGCAAGACTCTTGAACACAATGCATCTCTGACATCCTTGGCTTACAAGAGATTATCATCCGCTTAATCCTTGTTCTGGCCTAGATTAACCAACTAAGCGAAAGTTAACCCAAGACTTCCTACACGAATTAAGCAAACGTGAACCTTGTAAGGTCTCCCTTCGCAGGATTAAGCATCATCCAGAACAGAGACTTCACATTGGAGAATCAAACGCACGAAACCATAAAACGCACAAAACCTCCATCAGTGAGTGCAACATGCCCAAGAGCCCCACCCTGGGATTTTAGCCTTCCATTAATTCAGAAAATATAAAACGTAAACCGAATTTTAAAACGAAATTGAAATTGAAAACGAAAACGAAAACGAAAACGTAAAATGAAATAGAAAACGAAATTGACAGAAAATGAAATTGACAGAAAACGAAATTGACAGAAAACGAAAAACTGGAATTGCAAAACAATGGAACAGTAAACAAATTCTGAATTGAAAACCAAAAACAAAACGTAAACCTAAAAATATCTGCTGCCGCCGTAGGGCAAAACGTAAAAGAAACCCTAATCCTACTACTGCTGCCGTGTTGCTCCGCGCTGTGTCTGTGTGTTCCGCTCTCCCTCAGCTGCCCTACTTGTAGCTGCATTGCATAGGCACGAAACCCTAGACCCCATTGGGCCCAAAATCCAAAGAAACAAACCTCGGTCCAAGTTGTGACGTGGCAACTCCTCTTGAAGTCCATGAATTAATTCCAAGCTCAAAATAATTTTAAACTGCCCTGAAAATAAAAGTTGGAATAATTAAACTTAGAAAATTCAAATTAATTAAAATATGAATTTCTGGTCCAAATATAGCCCTAATAGAAATTAGTACAAAATATAAACAATTAAGAACAAATTGGAGATGAAAACAAGTACGTAAAGGTAAGAAAATAAGGGAAAATAATGACTCATCAAGAGTGCAGACTGCAGAGACCGCAGACTAGTAGACTACGCACTGCAGACTACAAACTAGAGAGACTACGCGACTAGTAGACCAGAGACCGCAGACTGCAGAGGCCAGAGACGGCAGACTAGAGACTAGAGACGCCGCACTAGAGACCAAAGTGACTCAGCACTAGATTCTGCAGAGACTCGAGACTAGAGACTAGGGATACCGCGTGCACCAGCAGACTAGCAGACTCATAGCACAAGAGAATGGAGACCGCAGCATGCTGCACTGCAGAGACCTGTAGACTAGAGACTAGAGAGTGCACTGCAGACTAGAGACTAGAGACAGCAGCACTAGCAGACTAGAGACCGAGACTGTGAGACCTGCACTGCAGACTAGCAGACCGCAAGTACCAGACTGAGACCGGAGACTGTGAGGCCAGAGACCGGAGACTAGCAGGCCGGAGACTAGAGACCGCAGACTGCAGACTAGACACCGCAGACTAGAGACTAGAGACCGCGACTCAAAGACCAGAGACCGCAGCATGTAGACTAGAGACCGCAGACAGACACTAGAGACTAAGACCGGAGACTCCGACTAGCAGACTAAAGACTACGCACTACGTACTGTGAGCCCGCAGATTAGAGATTGAGACCGCAGTACTGTAGACCGAGACCGCAGACCAGAGACTGCAGAGACCGTGCACTGCAGACTAGAGACCGCAGCACAAGCAGACTATGGACCGCATACAACTAGATCAGAGACCGTAGACTAGCAGACTAGCAGAGTGCACTCAAAGACTAGAGACTGCAGCATGAGACTGCGAGACTAAAGCACCGTAGACTAGAGACTCAAGGACCGCAGACTAGAGACCGGAGACCTGCAGAAGAGACTAGAGACCGGAAACCAGAGGCCAGAGACTGGAGACTAGAGACCGGAGACTAGAGACTACACACCGCACTAGACACTGTGAGACTACGTACAGAGACTAGAGACCTGCAACTGGAGACTGCAGGACTCGCACTTAGATTCTAGAGATGGCAGCAGAAGAAACCAGACATGGCAGACTACGTACTAGAGACCAGAGACTCGCGTAAAAGAGACCAGAGAATATGCACTAGCAGAGCAAAGACCTGCACTAGTAGACTACGCACTGCAGAGACTAGAGACCGCAGCACTAGTAGACTGAGAGACCGCATACGTAGACTAGAGACTAGAGACCGCAGACAGAGCCCAGAGACCGCAGACTGTAGACTAGAGACCGCAGACTAGAGACTACGCACCGACAAACCAGAGACTGCGAGACCTGCACTAGCAGACTCAGAGACCGTAGATTGGAGACTAGAGAGGCGCACTAGCAGGCCAGTGACAGCAGCACTCAGATTCTGTAGAATGCGTACAAAAGAATGTAGACCGTAGACACGCAGTACTAGAGACCGTAGACTAGTAGACTGCAGAGTGCAGAGCGCAGACTAGAGACTGAGATAGCGCATCAGGAGACTAGACACCGTAGACTAGAGACCAGAGACCCGCACTGCAGACCAGACATTACGTAAAAGAGACTCAGAGACCGGAGACTGAGAGGCTAGAGACCAGAGACTACTGCACTGCAGACCAGACACCGCGCACTGCAGAGACTGCAGACCGTAGACTGGAGACTCAGTGACCGCACTAGCAGACTAGACACTACAGTAAAAGAGACTAGAGACCGGAGACTAGAGGCCAGAGACTGGAGACCGCAGACTAGAGACCGGACACCGCGACCAGAGACTAGAGACCGCCGACTAGCAGACCAGGAAACCGCAGCACTGAGACTGCAGAGCACAGCACTGCAGACCAGACAGTATGCACCGAGACTACAGACGCGCTGCACTAGAGACTAGCAGACTCGCAGACCGGAGACTGGAGACCGCAGCAATGAGACTCAGAGACCACGCACTCAGAGACAAGAGACCGCACTGCAGAGTCCCGACTGCAGACCAAAGACTAGCAGACCAGAGCCCTGCACATGTAGATTCAGAGACCGCTGCACTGCAGAGACTCTGCACTCAGAGACAAGAGACTGCGCACTAGAGACTAGAGACGGCAAACCAGAGACTAGAGACGCGCACTAGAGACTAGACACCGCAGCACTAGAGACTGCAGACCGCGCACCAGAGACTAGAGACCGCACAAGCAGACCAAAGACTGCGCACAAGAGACTAGAGACTACGTACTGCAGCACTCAGCAGACTGGAGACCGCAACCAGAGACCAAAGACCTGCACTCAGAGACTAGAGACTAGAGACCAGAGACTATAGACTCCGAGACTCAGAGACCAGAGACCTGCAGACTAGAGACCAGAGACCGCACTACGCACTGCAGGAATGCAGACCAGAGACCGCAGAGTAGAGACTAGAGACCGCAGATTAGGAAACCAGAGACCGAGAGCAGAGACCGCAGACTAGAGACCAGAGAACAGAGAATAGAGACTAGAGACTAGAGACCAGAGACCGCAGCACTAGAGACCGGACACCGCAGTACTGAGACTAGAGACCGCCGACTGCAGACTAGAGACCGCACTGCAGACCAGAGACGCTGCACTGCAGACTCAGACGAGGCGCACCGAGACCACGACGCGCACTAGAGACTCAGAGACCGCAGACCGGAGACTAGAGACCTGCACGTGAGACTAGCAGACTACGCACTAGAGACGAGAGACTCGCGCACTGCAGAGTCCCGACTGCAGAGACCAAAGACTAGAGACTAGAGCCCGCATACAGAGATTAGAGACTCGCACTAGAGACTTCGACTGCAGACAAGAGATCTGCGTACTGCAGACTAGAGACTGCAAACCAGAGACTCAGAGACTGCGACTGCGAGACTAGACACCGCAGCTCAGAGACTCAGAGACCGCAGCACTAGAGACTAGCAGACCGCAGACAAGAGACCAAAGACTGCGCACAAGAGACTAGAGACTACGCACGGCGCACTAGAGACTCAGAGACCGCAAACTAGAGACCAAAGACCTGCACTAGAGACTGGAGACTGCGCACTGCGAGACCATAGACCTCGAGACTAGAGACTAGAGACCGCAGACTAGCAGACCAGAGACCGCACTACGCACTAGCAGAATAGAGACCAGAGACCGCAGAGTAGCAGACTAGAGACCGCAGATCAGGAAACTAGAGACCGGAGAGCAGAGACCGTGCACTAGAGACTAGAGAATAGAGAATAGAGACTAGAGACTAGAGACCGCAGACTCAGTAGACTCAGAGACCGCACACTCAGAGACTAGAGACTAGAGACTAGAGACCGCAGACTGCAGACTAGAGACTGCGCACTAGAGACTAGAGACTCGCAGACTAGAGTCTGGAGACCGCAGACTGCAGAGACTGAGAGAATGCAGAATAGAGACTGCAGGAGCAGAGACTAGAGACTAGAGACTAGAGACTAGAGACCGCAGACTACAAACTAGAGACCGTAGACTACGCACTACGAGCGCTGCACTCAAACACTAGAGCAAGAAACTAGAGACTAGAGACCGTAGATTAGAGACTAGAGACTAGAGACCGTAGACTAGAGATTGTAGACCGCAGACCTGCAGACTAGAGACTAGAGACCGGAGACTAGACACCGTAGACCGCAGACCGGAGAATGCGTACTCAGAGACTAGAGACTCAAGACCGTAGACTAGAGAATAGAGACTAGAAACTAGAGACTAGAGACTAGAGACTAGAGACCAGAGACTCCGCACTCAGCAGACTAGAGACTAGAGACTGCAGAGACTAGCGACCAGCGACTCAGAGACTAGAGACTGCGAGACCTGCAGACTGCAGACCAGAGACTAGAGACTAGAGACTAGAGACCAGACACCGCACCTGAGACCAGAGACTACGCACTGCGAGACCAGAGACCGCAGCACTGCAGACCAGAGACGCTGCACTGCAGACTAGACAGGCGCACTCGGAGACTGCACGCACTGCACTGTAGACCAGAGACCGCAGACCGGAGACCAGAGACCGCACGTAGACTGTGAGACTACGCACTGCAGACTCAGAGACCGCACTAGAGAGTCCCGACTAGAGACCAAAGACTGAGACCAGAGCCCGCACGTAGATTGAGACCGCGACTGCGAGACTCGCACTAGAGACAAGCAGACCGCACACCCGAGACCAGAGACTCGCAGACTAGAGACCAGAGACCGCGACTCAGAGACCGTAGACCGCACAAGAGACCAAAGATCGCACAAGAGACTAGAGACTACGCACTGGCACTAGAGACTAGAGACCGCACTAGAGACTAGAGACTCCCGACTGAGACTAGAGACCGGAGAGCACGCACAGAGACTGCAGACTACAGACTCGACTGAGACTGAGATCAGAGACCGCACTGCAGACTAGAGACCGCACTCAGAGACTAGAGAATAGAGACCAGAGACCGCAGAGCAGACCAGAGACGCACTAGAGATCGCAGATAGAAACTAGACTGAGACGAGACTG
>JAMXMO010001146.1:0-10300 GCA_030347555.1 Lablab purpureus | reverse complement strand
AAAATATCAATTTCGAAATTACAAAAAATTGAGTTCTTTTGCATAAAACCAAAGTACATATCGAGAATAAAATATAAATATCCAAGTTACTAAAAATTGAATTCTTTTTGTAAAACAAAAAGTAGGGATCAAAATAAAATATCAATTTGAAATTACAAAAAATTGAGTTCTTTTGCATAGAACAAAAGTGCGTATCGAGAATCAAATATAAATTTCAAAATTATTAAAAATTGACTTTCTTTTTTGTGAAACAAAACTACGGATGAAAAATAATATACCAATTTCAAAATTATTAAAAATTGAATCCTTTTTGTAAAACAAAAGTACAGATTGAAAATAAAATATAAAAGTGTAAATTACTAAAAGTTGAGTTCTTTTTCTAAAACAAAAGTAGGGATCCAAAATAAAATATGAATTTCGAAATTACAAAAATTGAGTTCTTTTGCATAAAACAAAAAGGGACGTATGGAAAATAAAATATAAATTTCAAAATTATGAAAAATTGAGTTTCTTTTTGTAAAAACAAAACTACGAGATGAAAAATAATATATCAATTTCGAAATTACTAAAAATTGAATTCTTTTTGTAAAACAAAAAGTACGGATCGAAAATAAAATATAAATATCCAAATTACTAAAAATTGAGTTCTTTTTGTAAAACAAAAGTAGGGATCCAAAACAAAATATAAATTTCAAAATTACAAAAAATTGAGTTCTTTTGCATAAAACAAATTACATATCGAGAGAATAAAATATAAATATCCAAATTACTAAAAATTAAGTTCTTTTTGTAAAACAAACGTAGGGATCCAAAATAAAATTTAAATTTCGAAATTACAAAAAATTGAGTTCCTTTGCATAAAACCAAAGTACATATCGAGAATAAAATATAAATATCCAAATCACAAAAAATTGAGTTCTTTTTGTAAAACAAAAGTAGGGATCCAAAATAAAATATCAATTTCGAAATTACAAAAAATTGAGTTCTTTTGCATAAAACCAAAGTACATATCGAGAATAAAATATAAATATCCAAGTTACTAAAAATTGAGTTCTTTTTGTATAAAACAAGAGTAGGGATCCAAAATAAAATATCAATTTCGAAATTACAAAAAATTGAGTTCTTTTGCATGAAACCAAAGTACATATCGAGAATAAAATATAAATATCCAAGTTACTAAAAATTGAATTCTTTTTGTAAAACAAAAGTAGGGATCCAAAATAAAATATCAATTTCGAAATTACAAAAAATTGAGTTCTTTTGCATAGAACAAAAGTACGTATCGAGAATCAAATATAAATTTCAAAATTATGAAAAATTGAGTTTCTTTTTTGTGAAACAAAACTACGGATGAAAAATAATATACCAATTTCAAAATTATTAAAAATTGAATCCTTTTTGTAAAACAAAAGTACAGATTGAAAATAAAATATAAAAATCCAAATTACTAAAAGTTGAGTTCTTTTTCTAAAACAAAAGTACGGATGAAAAATAAAATATGAATTTCGAAATTACAAAAAATTGAGTTCTTTTGCATGAAACAAAAGGACGTATGGAAAATAAAATATAAATTTGAAAATTATGAAAAATTGAGTTTCTTTTTGTAAAACAAAACTACGAGATGAAAAATAATATATCAATTTCGAAATTACTAAAAATTGAATTCTTTTGTAAAACAAAAAGTACGGATCGAAAATAAAATATAAATATCCAAATTACTAAAAGTTGAGTTCTTTTTCTAAAACAAAAGTAGGGATCCAAAATAAAATATCAATTTCGAAATTACAAAAAATTGAGTTCTTTTGCATAAAACAAATTACATATCGAGAGAATAAAATATAAATATCCAAATTACTAAAAATTAAGTTCTTTTTGTAAAACAAAAGTAGGGATCCAAAATAAAATATAAATTTTGAAATTACAAAAAATTGAGTTCCTTTGCATAAAACCAAAGTACATATCGAGAATAAAATATAAATATCCAAATCACAAAAAATTGAGTTCTTTTTGTAAAACAAAAGTAGGGATCCAAAATAAAATATCAATTTCGAAATTACAAAAATTGAGTTCTTTTGCATAAAACCAAAGTACATATCGAGAATAAAATATAAATATCCAAGTTACTAAAAATTGAATTCTTTTTGTAAAACAAAAAGTAGGGATCCAAAATAAAATATCAATTTCGAAATTACAAAAAATTGAGTTCTTTTGCATAGAACAAAAGTACGTATCGAGAATCAAATATAAATTTCAAAATTATGAAAAATTGACTTTCTTTTTTGTGAAATAAAACTACGGATGAAAAATAATATACCAATTTCAAAATTATTAAAAATTGAATCCTTTTTGTAAAACAAAAGTACAGATTGAAAATAAAATATAAAAATCCAAATTACTAAAAGTTGAGTTCTTTTTCTAAAACAAAAGTACGGATGAAAAATAAAATATGAATTTCGAAATT
Source organism: Lablab purpureus (assembly GCA_030347555.1). NCBI lineage: Eukaryota > Viridiplantae > Streptophyta > Magnoliopsida > Fabales > Fabaceae > Lablab > Lablab purpureus. The sequence goes on along the minus strand of JAMXMO010001146.1, from coordinate 7,839 downwards.
ACAAAAAATTGAGTTCTTTTGCATAAAACAAAAGGACGTATGGAAAATAAAATATAAATTTGAAAATTATGAAAAATTGAGTTTCTTTTTTGTAAAAACAAAACTACAGGATGAAAAATAATATATCAATTTGAAATTACTAAAAATTGAATTCTTTTTGTAAAACAAAAGTACGGATCGAAAATAAAATATAAATATCCAAATTACTAAAAAGCGAGTTCTTTTTGTAAAACAAAAGTAGGGATCCAAAACAAAATATAAATTTCGAAATTAAAAAAATTGAGTTCTTTTGCATAAAACAAATTACATATCGAGAGAATAAAATATAAATATCCAAATTACTAAAAATTAAGTTCTTTTTGTAAAACAAAAGTAGGGATCCAAAATAAAATATAAATTTCGAAATTACAAAAAATTGAGTTCCTTTGCATAAAACCAAAGTACATATCGAGAATAAAATATAAATATCCAAATCACAAAAAATTGAGTTCTTTTTGTAAAACAAAAGTAGGGATCCAAAATAAAATATCAATTTCGAAATTACAAAAAATTGAGTTCTTTTGCATAAAACCAAAGTACATATCGAGAATAAAATATAAATATCGAAATTACTAAAAATTGAGTTCTTTTGTACTAAAACAAAAGTAGGGATCCAAAATAAAATATCAATTTCGAAATTACAGAAAATTGAGTTCTTTTGCATAAAACCAAAGTACATATCGAGAATAAAATATAAATATCCAAATTACTAAAAATTGAGTTCTTTTTGTATAAAACAAGAGTAGGGATCCAAAATAAAATATCAATTTCGAAATTACAAAAAATTGAGTTCTTTTGCATAAAACCAAAGTACATATCGAGAATAAAATATAAATATCCAAGTTACTAAAAATTGAATTCTTTTTGTAAAACAAAAAGTAGGGATCAAAATAAAATATCAATTTCGAAATTACAAAAATTGAGTTCTTTTGCATAGAACAAAAGATACGTATCGAGAATCAAATATAAATTTCAAAATTATGAAAAATTGACTTTCTTTTTGTGAAACAAAACTACGGATGAAAAATAATATACCAATTTCAAAATTATTAAAAATTGAATCCTTTTTGTAAAACAAAAGTACAGATTGAAAATAAAATATAAAAATCCAAATTACTAAAAGTTGAGTTCTTTTTCTAAAACAAAAGTACGGATGAAAAATAAAATATGAATTTCGAAATTACAAAAAATTGAGTTCTTTTGCATAAAACAAAAGGACGTATGGAAAATAAAATATAAATTTGAAAATTATGAAAAATTGAGTTTCTTTTTGTAAAACAAAACTACTGAGATGAAAAATAATATATCAATTTCGAAATTACTAAAAATTGAATTCTTTTTGTAAAACAAAAGTACTGGATCGAAAAATAAAATATAAATATCAAATTACTAAAAGCGAGTTCTTTTTGTAAAACAAAAGTAGGGATCCAAAACAAAATATAAATTTCGAAATTACAAAAAATTGAGTTCTTTTGCATAAAACAAATTACATATCGAGAGAATAAAATATAAATATCCAAATTACTAAAAATTAAGTTCTTTTTGTAAAACAAAAGTAGGGATCCAAAATAAAATATAAATTTTGAAATTACAAAAATTGAGTTCCTTTGCATAAAACCAAAGTACATATCGAGAATAAAATATAAATATCCAAATCACAAAAATTGAGTTCTTTTTGTAAAACAAAAGTAGGGATCCAAAATAAAATATCAATTTCGAAATTACAAAAATTGAGTTCTTTTGCATAAAACCAAAGTACATATCGAGAATAAAATATAAATATCCAAGTTACTAAAAATTGAATTCTTTTTGTAAAACAAAAAGTAGGGATCCAAAATAAAATATCAATTTCGAAATTACAAAAAATTGAGTTCTTTTGCATAGAACAAAAGTACGTATCGAGAATCAAATATAAATTTCAAAATTATGAAAAATTGACTTTCTTTTTGTGAAATAAAACTACGGATGAAAAATAATATACCAATTTCAAAATTATTAAAAATTGAATCCTTTTTGTAAAACAAAAGTACAGATTGAAAATAAAATATAAAAATCCAAATTACTAAAAGTTGAGTTCTTTTTCTAAAACAAAAGTACGGATGAAAAATAAAATATGAATTTCGAAATTACAAAAATTGAGTTCTTTTGCATAAAACAAAAGGGCGTATGGAAAATAAAATATAAATTTGAAAATTATGAAAAATTGAGTTTCTTTTTGTAAAAACAAAACTACGAGATGAAAAATAATATATCAATTTCGAAATTACTAAAAATTGAATTCTTTTTGTAAAACAAAAAGTACGGATCGAAAATAAAATATAAATATCCAAATTACTAAAAACTGAGTTCTTTTTGTAAAACAAAAGTAGGGATCCAAAACAAAATATAAATTTCGAAATTAAAAAAAATTGAGTTCTTTTGCATAAAACAAATTACATATCGAGAGAATAAAATATAAATATCCAAATTACTAAAAATTAAGTTCTTTTTGTAAAACAAAAGTAGGGATCCAAAATAAAATATAAATTTCGAAATTACAAAAATTGAGTTCCTTTGCATAAAACCAAAGTACATATCGAGAATAAAATATAAATATCCAAATCACAAAAAATTGAGTTCTTTTTGTAAAACAAAAGTAGGGATCCAAAATAAAATATCAATTTCGAAATTACAAAAAATTGAGTTCTTTTGCACAAAACCAAAGTACATATCGAGAATAAAATATAAATATCCAAATTACTAAAAATTGTGTTCTTTTTGTATAAAACAAAAGTAGGGATCCAAAATAAAATATCAATTTCAAAATTACAAAAAATTGAGTTCTTTTGCATAAAACCAAAGTACATATCGAGAATAAAATATAAATATCCAAATTACTAAAAATTGAGTTCTTTTTGTATAAAACAAGAGTAGGGATCCAAAATAAAATATCAATTTCGAAATTACAAAAAATTGAGTTCTTTTGCATAAAACCAAAGTACATATCGAGAATAAAATATAAATATCCAAGTTACTAAAAATTGAATTCTTTTGTAAAACAAAAAGTAGGGATCCAAAATAAAATATCAATTTCGAAATTACAAAAAATTGAGTTCTTTTGCATAGAACAAAAGTACGTATCGAGAATCAAATATAAATTTCAAAATTATGAAAAATTGACTTTCTTTTTTGTGAAACAAAACTACGGATGAAAAATAATATACCAATTTCAAAATTATTAAAAATTGAATCCTTTTTGTAAAACAAAAGTACTAGATTGAAAATAAAATATAAAAATCCAAATTACTAAAAGTTGAGTTCTTTTTCTAAAACAAAAGTACGGATGAAAAATAAAATATGAATTTCGAAATTACAAAAAATTGAGTTCTTTTGCATAAAACAAAAAGGACGTATGGAAAATAAAATATAAATTTGAAAATTATGAAAAATTGAGTTTCTTTTTGTAAAAGAAAACTACGGATGAAAAATAATATATCAATTTCGAAATTATTAAAAATTGAATTCTTTTTGTAAAACAAAAGTACGGATCGAAAATAAAATATAAATATCCAAATTACTAAAAAGCTGAGTTCTTTTTGTAAAACAAAAGTAGGGATCCAAAACAAAATATAAATTTCGAAATTACAAAAAATTGAGTTCTTTTGCATAAAACAAATTACATATCGAGAGAATAAAATATAAATATCCAAATTACTAAAAATTAAGTTCTTTTTGTAAAACAAAAGTAGGGATCCAAAATAAAATATAAATTTTGAAATTACAAAAAATTGAGTTCCTTTGCATAAAACCAAAGTACATATCGAGAATAAAATATAAATATCCAAATCACAAAAAATTGAGTTCTTTTTGTAAAACAAAAGTAGGGATCCAAAATAAAATATCAATTTTGAAATTACAAAAAATTGAGTTCTTTTGCATAAAACCCAAGTACATATCGAGAATAAAATATAAATATCCAAGTTACTAAAAATTGAATTCTTTTTGTAAAACAAAAAGTAGGGATCCAAAATAAAATATCAATTTCGAAATTACAAAAAATTGAGTTCTTTTGCATAGAACAAAAGTACGTATCGAGAATCAAATATAAATTTCAAAATTATGAAAAATTGACTTTCTTTTTGTGAAACAAAACTACGGATGAAAAATAATATACCAATTTCAAAATTATTAAAAATTGAATCCTTTTTGTAAAACAAAAGTACAGATTGAAAATAAAATATAAAAATCCAAATTACTAAAAGTTGAGTTCTTTTTCTAAAACAAAAGTACTGGATGAAAAATAAAATATGAATTTGAAATTACAAAAAATTGAGTTCTTTTGCATAAAACAAAAAGGGCGTATGGAAAATAAAATATAAATTTGAAAATTATGAAAAATTGAGTTTCTTTTTGTAAAACAAAACTACGAGATGAAAAATAATATATCAATTTGAAATTACTAAAAATTGAATTCTTTTTGTAAAACAAAAGTACGGATCGAAAATAAAATATAAATATCAAATTACTAAAAAGCGAGTTCTTTTTGTAAAACAAAAGTAGGGATCCAAAACAAAATATAAATTTCGAAATTACAAAAAATTGAGTTCTTTTGCATAAAACTAATTACATATCGAGAGAATAAAATATAAATATCCAAATTACTAAAAATTAAGTTCTTTTTGTAAAACAAAAGTAGGGATCCAAAATAAAATATAAATTTCGAAATTACAAAAAATTGAGTTCCTTTGCATAAAACCAAAGTACATATCGAGAATAAAATATAAATATCCAAATCACAAAAATTGAGTTCTTTTTGTAAAACAAAAGTAGGGATCCAAAATAAAATATCAATTTCGAAATTACAAAAAATTGAGTTCTTTTGCACAAAACCAAAGTACATATCGAGAATAAAATATAAATATCCAAATTACTAAAAATTGTGTTCTTTTTGTATAAAACAAGAGTAGGGATCCAAAATAAAATATCAATTTCGAAATTACAAAAAATTGAGTTCTTTTGCATAAAACCAAAGTACATATCGAGAATAAAATATAAATATCCAAATTACTAAAAATTGAGTTCTTTTTGTATAAAACAAGAGAAGGGATCCAAAATAAAATATCAATTTCGAAATTACAAAAAATTGAGTTCTTTTGCATAAAACCAAAGTACATATCGAGAATAAAATATAAATATCCAAGTTACTAAAAATTGAATTCTTTTTGTAAAACAAAAAGTAGGGATCCAAAATAACATATCAATTTCGAAATTACAAAACATTGAGTTCTTTTGCATAGAACAAAAAGTACGTATCGAGAATCAAATATAAATTTCAAAATTATGAAAAATTGACTTTCTTTTTGTGAAACAAAACTACGGATGAAAAATAATATACCAATTTCAAAATTATTAAAAATTGAATCCTTTTTGTAAAACAAAAGTACAGATTGAAAATAAAATATAAAAATCCAAATTACTAAAAGTTGAGTTCTTTTTCTAAAACAAAAGTACGGATCCAAAATAAAATATGAATTTCGAAATTACAAAAAATTGAGTTCTTTTGCATAAAACAAAAAAGACGTATGGAAAATAAAATATAAATTTCAAAATTATGAAAAATTGAGTTTCTTTTTTGTAAAACAAAACTACAGGTGAAAAATAATATATCAATTTCGAAATTACTAAAAATTGAATTCTTTTGTAAAACAAAAAGTACGGATCGAAAATAAAATATAAATATCCAAATTACTAAAAGCTGAGTTCTTTTTGTAAAACAAAAGTAGGGATCAAAACAAAATATAAATTTCGAAATTACAAAAATTGAGTTCTTTTGCATAAAACAAATTACATATCGAGAGAATAAAAATATAAATATCCAAATTACTAAAAATTAAGTTCTTTTTGTAAAACAAAAGTAGGGATCCAAAATAAAATATAAATTTTGAAATTACAAAAAATTGAGTTCCTTTGCATAAAACCAAAGTACATATCGAGAATAAAATATAAATATCCAAATCACAAAAAATTGAGTTCTTTTTGTAAAACAAAAGTAGGGATCCAAAATAAAATATCAATTTCGAAATTACAAAAAATTGAGTTCTTTTGCATAAAACCAAAGTACATATCGAGAATAAAATATAAATATCCAAGTTACTAAAAATTGAATTCTTTTTGTAAAACAAAAAGTAGGGATCCAAAATAAAATATCAATTTCGAAATTACAAAAAATTGAGTTCTTTTGCATAGAACAAAAGTACGTATCGAGAATCAAATATAAATTTCAAAATTATGAAAAATTGACTTTCTTTTTTGTGAAACAAAACTACGGATGAAAAATAATATACCAATTTCAAAATTATTAAAAATTGAATCCTTTTGTAAAACAAAAGTACAGATTGAAAATAAAATATAAAAATCCAAATTACTAAAAGTTGAGTTCTTTTTCTAAAACAAAAGTACAGATGAAAAATAAAATATGAATTTCGAAATTACAAAAAATTGAGTTCTTTTGCATAAAACAAAAAGGACGTATGGAAAATAAAATATAAATTTGAAAATTATGAAAAATTGAGTTTCTTTTGTAAAACAAAACTACGAGATGAAAAATAATATATCAATTTCGAAATTACTAAAATTGAATTCTTTTTGTAAAACAAAAAGTACGGATCGAAAATAAAATATAAATATCCAAATTACTAAAGCGAGTTCTTTTTGTAAAACAAAAGTAGGGATCCAAAACAAAATATAAATTTCGAAATTACAAAAAATTGAGTTCTTTTGCATAAAACAAATTACATATCGAGGAATAAAATATAAATATCCAAATTACTAAAAATTAAGTTCTTTTGTAAAACAAAAGTAGGGATCCAAAATAAAATATAAATTTCGAAATTACAAAAAATTGAGTTCCTTTGCATAAAACCAAAGTACATATCGAGAATAAAATATAAATATCCGAATCACAAAAAATTGAGTTCTTTTTGTAAAACAAAAGTAGGGATCCAAAATAAAATATCAATTTCGAAATTACAAAAAATTGAGTTCCTTTGCATAAAACCAAAGTACATATCGAGAATAAAATATAAATATCCAAATCACAAAAAATTGAGTTCTTTTTGTAAAACAAAAGTAGGGATCCAAAATAAAATATCAATTTCGAAATTACAAAAAATTGAGTTCTTTTGCACAAAACCAAAGTACATATCGAGAATAAAATATAAATATCCAAATTACTAAAAATTGAGTTCTTTTGTATAAAACAAGAGTAGGGATCCAAAATAAAATATCAATTTCGAAATTACAAAAAATTGAGTTCTTTTGCATAAAACCAAAGTACATATCGAGAATAAAATATAAATATCCAAATTACTAAAAATTGAGATCTTTTTGTATAAAACAAGAGTAGGGATCCAAAATAAAATATCAATTTCGAAATTACAAAAAATTGAGTTCTTTTGCATAAAACCAAAGTACATATCGAGAATAAAATATAAATATCCAAGTTACTAAAAATTGAATTCTTTTGTAAAACAAAAGTAGGGATCCAAAATAAAATATCAATTTCGAAATTACAAAAATTGAGTTCTTTTGCATAGAACAAAAGTACGTATCGAGAATCAAATATAAATTTCAAAATTATGAAAAATTGACTTTCTTTTTTGTGAAACAAAACTACGGATGAAAAATAATATACCAATTTCAAAATTATTAAAAATTGAATCCTTTTTGTAAAACAAAAGTACAGATTGAAAATAAAATATAAAAATCCAAATTACTAAAAGTTGAGTTCTTTTTCTAAAACAAAAGTACGGATCCAAATAA
>JAMXMO010001145.1:0-11785 GCA_030347555.1 Lablab purpureus | reverse complement strand
TAACAATCAACAATCATAGGGTAAGCTAACAATTCAAAAAATAATAACCTATACTTAATATTATCATGTAAACACATCATTTTTGTGCACATTCATCATATCTAGGGGTGGCAAAGTGGGTTGGACCTGGCGGGCTGGCTCGCCAGCCCGCCAGCATATAGGCGGGGCGGGCTAGCATTTTCAACCCGCCAACTCGTATCAGCCCGCCCCGTCTAGCCCGCCAACCCGTCGGGCTGGGGCGGGCAGGGCCAGCCCACGCCCGCGAGAAAATATAACACCTCATTTACTCTCACTCATTCTCTTTAAATTTGGGAAAGTAGCTATATCTAGGGTTCATTCAACACCTCACCGATTGTAATTTCTTTTGTAATAAACATTATGTCTTTTAGCTTGCACTTTTTAAATGTCATGTCACCATATACATCTTTAATATATTGTTGTAATTACAAAAATTCATTTAAATTGGACACAAACAAAATAGTTACAAAGAAAATAGTTGCAAAGAAAAAAAAAGTCCAATTTAAAATCAAAGATAAAAAAATAAAATAAAAAATCCAAAAAATAGATTTTTCAAAAAAATGAAAAATAAAAAAAAAATTTATCCAAAAGTTCAATTTTTGTGTGTATTCTCACTTGACCTCTTTATTTTTTTTGGTAATCATCAGTTTTGATATTTCCAAGTGAATATTAACATGTGTTCCCTTGTTCAGGTTGATATAAGAACAAAAGGCTTAAATTGATGTTTGGGAAGTACAAGTGGAGAATCACCAAATTCTCTAAATTGGATTTCATTCAACCTTGCTCTGAGAAATTTACACTCCATGACCATACATGGTGCTTTATTGAAGTTTTGTTTCGTATTATTTTCTTTTCTTTGTCCTAATAAGTGTTTTAACTTAATACTGGAAAATTAATTTAGAAGGGGATGTGGATTGTGGTAATTTACCGGAGTGCTGGAAAAAAAACTGCAAAATTAAATTTGGCTTTAATTAATCAGCTTAATGACAGAATGACTATAAGGAGAGGTATTTTTCATACTTTCGTCTTTCTGAATTAAGTTTTTGTTTACTATTTTTGTCAAAGTAGACTCTACAATCTATTTATAAACCAATATTTTCTTACTATCTAATTATTTTACTCAATATTTCTTTTTCATTTCTTATTTTTGTACTTCTTTAAAATAAAAATAAAAATATCAATTTAAATAGGTAAATGCACTAAATTATCTAAAATTATTTAAGTATTGACAGATTTTTTTATTACTAGTTGGAAAATAATTACAAAATAATAAAACTCATTATTTTTTTGTTTAAATAATAAAATATATGGAGAGAGTGAAGAGTAAAGATTCATTCAATAAGTGAAATAACTTACTTTATTTTACTTTAAATGGAATAACTTACTTTATTTTACTTTAAATGGAATGTTTGGATTAATTAAGTAATTAGTGTATTGAACTATTTATTAAATCATAGTTAACATCTTCTTTATGTATTCTCTTTTTTCTCTTTATTATTATGTATTTTCTGAAAAAAGGAACATGAAATTTTTCTCTATTAATCTCACTATATTTTATAAAATATATGTATTTAATTAAATATAAATATATTTTATAAAATATATGTATTTAATTAAATATAAATACATTATAATTGTAACGATCCTAGAAATTATTACTATTATCATACTCATTGACTAATAATAAAACATATATTATATATAAATTCCAACACAATGAATCTCTACTAGTACAATATTATATTACAAGATACAAAAACATATATAAATATATGTATATAACTCCTACTTCATCTTCCAATATAGTATTGAGACTCTAAAACATCATTATTAGTTGTTGAGATATTTACTAACGTGTAGCATAACATAATTATAACAATCAATAATCATATGGTAAGCTAACAATTAAAAAATAATAACCTATAATTAATATTATCATGTAAACACATCATTTTCGTACACATTCATCATATCACATATTTAAAATGTCCTAAAATCAAAATGTCCTCTGGAAGATACGATTATGGAACTCATAGACTAACACCTATGGGTCACATTATGGTCGGCTACTATATTGGTTCTCCTAATCACGAGTAGTACCCATGTAGGACTACGCTCAACTCTACCTCGAACTAGCGTACCTCATTATAACTTTAGAGCATATCTCTTAACTTATCCTCATTGACTCCTCACCACCTGAAATCTTAGTTTATGTTATCGAGACTATTAGCGGAACTCGAGATCTCATTAAATCCGGCTCTAGCATAACTCATCACACTAAAATGCAAGTTGTGTACCTCCCAAATATCAAACATCTTGTCAACACACCTCAGTAGATTATGAGGACCACTCTTGACTCTACTCGGTCTCACACACAAATAGTAGATTATATGCACCAATTCCTAGTTCTACTCGGTCTCACATCTCTTACTTTATAGGACATGCATAACTACTCAATGTTCCTTAATTTTATCTTGAAAAGGTCTACAATTGTCCAACAATATTGCATGAATAACTTCTCATCGCTTGAGCAAAAATTGACCCAAATAAATCCTCTTCAATGGGCTATTTTCGCTTGTACGCCTAAACATCGCCTAACTTTCGCTCGAGCAAAAATAGGCCTAAAACTAAGCCCTCTTGTGGAGGAAACCTCCATTTCTACCCCACATACAAGTTTCTTATTCCACAAATCATCAATAAACATTCAAATACCAATTTAGACATAAATAATAGCATAAAAATAAAATTTCTAGCACGCTACGAGTCAATATTACAAGAACATACAATGCATCCTAGTTATTATTTTTGAAAATTAAGTTCCTAATCTAGTATTGTGTATGTTCCTTGCTTAAATAGAAATGTTGAAATCTCAAACTTTAACTTGTCTTTTATTTCAATCTATCAACATTCTATCACTTCTGTTAGCATTTAAAAATTAAAATCGGTTCAGTATCTTAATCTTAGAGAAAGTTCAGAGATGATAAAAGGAAAGAAATTTATGTTATGTAAAAATAACTACTGAACTAGTTTTTATTTTAAATAAATCATAATATAATATCTTAAAAATATTATATATATATATACATATATTCTCATCGTTGTAATATCTATTTTAAAATTTAGTTATAATAATTATAATTGATATATTTAGATATATTTATTTTTATATATTATGATTGATATCATTTATATAATTAAATATTAAAATTGATATAAAATTATAAGTTTATTAAAATTATTAATGTTTGTAATATTTATTTACATTTTAATTAATTTTAAATTATTTAAAATATATTAATAATAAAAATTTAATTTTTAAATATTAATTATTTTTTAAAATAATTATGTAATAAATAATTAAAATACAATAGATTCTAAATAATATAACTGTATTTAAATATTTATTTAAAATAACACAATTATATTTAAATATTTATTTAAAATATATATTTAATCAAAATATATATTTGTTTCATAGTTCTTTATATGATTATAATTACAATAGAAAAATATTTAATTTTTTATTTATTCTAATTAAGTAGAAATATATTTATTTTTTCATTTATTTTAAATGAAAATATAAGATAATATTATTCTTATTAATATTTATTAATTAATAAATATAATATTTTTATTCATAATTTCTGTAAATAATTATTATATTTGTAAACTAATTAAATAAAAAATTGTATAACTATGTTTTATTATGTATTAAATAACTATTTGTAAAAAATAATACTTTAAAGAATGAAAGTTGAGATTATGAAAAATTAATTAAAATATACATAAATCTTAAATACATAAATAATTTTAATAAGTTTATACCATTATATAAATAAATATATTTAAATATGTCTAATTATAATATTATTATAATTAAATTCTAAAATAATTATATATATACATATATCTAATTAAAATATATATTAATAAAATAAAATATTTTAATAAAAGTAAATATTTATCAGGAATACATTAATGAAAATATTCGTAATACTTTTCACATATTAATGATTAATGATAAGGAGAGATGATTTTAGTATTAAAATTAGATTTTAGTATTGATTGGATTGAGTAGGATTTAATTTGATTAATCCTATCTAAATCAAATTTAATTTCTTAAAATTCATATCCAACCATTTAATTCATTGAATTAACACAACTACCTTCTTCCAAAACCAACAACATTGAATCATTTCTTCTTTTAAAATCATCTTTTCATTTTCCTTTTAGAAAAATGAAACATATTTTCGAATTGATAAGTCTTTTAAATGGATATTAAACTTATAAAATTTTATTTTTATTTTGGTACTCACATAATAACTCTATAAAACCAAATCATAGTCCCTTCTCCCATCCTCACATTCATCCCAATCCACTTGTTTTTCTGTCGAATTCATTCAAGCGAGTAATAATACCTCCATTTCATACATGCTTTTATTCAAGTTTTTGTGTGTATATTCAACCACCCAAAAATTCCAAATTTTAACTTCACCTCTTAATTTTTTTGGTAATAATCAGTTTTATTTTTTCCAAGGGAATATTAAAATCTGTTTCCTTGTTCAAGTTGAAATTTACAAATTATTGAAATAGAGAATAAGAACAAAAGGCTTAAATTGATATTTGAGAAGTATCAGTGGAGCATCACCAACTTCTCTAAATTGGATTCCGATGAATATTGCTCCGAAAAATTTATATTCAAATTTTGTTTGCTATACTTTCTCACATTATATTATTTTCTTCGTTTTAATACGTGTTTTTTAACTTTGTTTTTAGGCAGATTGCTATCTACCCAAAGGGAACGAAGGCGATTACTTTGCCATTTTTAGAAACTGATCCAGATCGTGATAATTTACCTGAGGGCTGGAAAAAACTACAAATGTTAATGTGGCTTTAAATTAATTAGTTTAATGACAAAAAATGACTGTTAGAAAAGGTATTTTTTTGGTCTTCCTGAGTTGTATTTGTGTTCACTATTTTTGTCAAAGTAGACTCTATTTTAAAACCATTTTTTTCAACATTTATGGCACTTGTTTTTTAAGCTATATGAAGAATAATTTTTTAAGCTATATGAAGAATAATTTTTTAAGCTATTATGGTTTCCAAGATTTTATAGCTTTAAATGAACTTAATAAACCTCTTATTGGGTTTATTGTGAATGATACTTGTATGATTGAAGTTGGGATTTTTGTGACCAAGTATGTGGATGATAATCAAGAATATAAGGCTGTTTGCAAGATTGATGACAATTCTATTGAGGACAACTCTCCTTTTTTTTTTATAAAATGTTCAGAAGCTCATTTGAAACAATAGATCAAAATTTTGTTCCACTATTAGAAGAAGCATGTTTACAACATCCCTCACTTTTTGCAAGTCAAGAGAAGAGAAGCTCCAGGTTTACAGAATTGGCATTCACAGCTTTGGGTTCTTCATTTTCTCAACACTAAAAAGGTGTAAGATATGAACTACTTAAGTTAAATTATACTATTTTTGTGAACAAGTATGTGGATGATAATCAAGAATATAAGGCTGTTTGCAAGATTGATGACAACCCTATTGAGGACAACTCTCCTTTTTTTTGATAAAATGTTCAGAAGCTCATTTGAAACAATAGAGCAAAATTTTGTTCCACTATTAGAAGAAGCATGTTTAGAACATCCCTCACTTGTTGCAAATCAAGAGAAGAAGCTGCAGGTTTACAGAATAGGCATTCACAACTTTGGGTCGAGTTCTTCATTTTCTCAACACTAAAAAGGTGTAAGATATGGATGATGAAGCATGCAATTATCTCCAAATTTTATGGGATGAACTTAAGACATGTGGGTTTGATTTGAGTTGGTTAGAATGTTATGTTTCAATCTGCCTTGGATGCGAAAAATTATATGAAGAATGCTGTTGAGTTGAGAAAGAATGTGAGTGCTTTAAAGATTGAAACAGAGAAGTTGAAGGCAATGCTGGTTGAGAGAGAGACGGAACAAGAGAAGGCAAGTAGGAACAAATGGTTGGAACACTGAATTTGTCTTCTTTGTTACTTTTATACTCTTTAAGATGATTTAAGATGAATTGACTTGTTTCTGTTTTTTTTCACTCATTTGAATTTGAAACTTGCATGATACTATTGTTGTTCATAATTTGTTAGCTATGGCAAGTGAAGAAAATGGAACTAACATATCCTAAAGAATTAGAAGGAATTTTGTTTTAGTGTAAAATTAGTAATATTCTTAACAATCTTCTTTGCATTCCGAAAAGTACGTTATCAACTTTTCCTGGATATCCCAACACCATCTCAACAATAATTTCAGCAGTTCCCAAAGTCTGAAAATTTCTGCATAATCAGAAAACTATCTAAATGTTTATACAGATTTCGAGTGCATGCAAAGTACCATACTTACCTAAATAGGCAATAGGCAATTATAATTTCTCTCTGTAGCCTTAATTTCATATTTCCTAACCATCACTATATTAATCATCTTCTGTGTGTTCCTAATTCCTAACACCCAATTATGCTCTTTTCACGTCATAATGTACAAATGTTGGTTTGTATTCTACAACCATTACCTGCTCTGAATTATCAACATGACTCCATATTTTATATCTTTTGTGCATAACCTTGCCTAATTGTACTCAACATACCAGTTACATTACCACTTGGGTGTTTTACAATTCCTTCCTAATTTATCATGCCCCATATACTAATCCTGTTGTAACTAGACAACTTTACTTCCTATTATACCCCAAGCATACTAATTAATTTCTCCTTGACAGATTAAGCTATACCCAAATGGTCTCCCCACTGCACTTATTTTATACAAGTTTTTAGTCAGAGTATGAGAGCATGGCTTTTGAAAATTTACTTGTTATCCCTGTTAAATTAATCCAGAATCAATATAATCGATTATCAAAAACACTTAATCGATTATTTTGTTCGTTAAACAATTTTGATTCAAATTTTAAGTGAAATAATCGATTAGACTACGTATCATAATCGATTAAATGCGTAGAAAAAGTTTTTGCGAGAAAACTACTTGCTCTCAAGTTTGGAATGGTCTTGAATGGGATTTATGACTTACTCTTTTCATCCATCACCCAAAACAGAAACTTCTAAACTTGAAACTCTAGCTCTTGAGAAAATCTTCTCTCTTGAAAGCTTTAAACACTCTTTATGCCTTGCCTTTTTCATCAAGCACCTTTCCTTTGTGAGATGACACAAGTCTTTAATGTTGTTTAGAGCACTTTAAATCTTCATCATCAAAACTTTGAATCTTCATGAAATATTGAGAGGACTTCATTAACACTTGTTCTTGAAGCATGCCAACACCAAGAACTTAGATCAACCTTGAGAGAGCAAGAAAGCGGTTTGAAAACTTTAGCGCAAGAACACTTTGAATTTTGTGTTTGATCGGATGTTGTTGAACCTAAGGCGTTGCCTTTCATTTTATAATTTGAAATCAACTCAAAGTTTCCGTTCTTAGGTTGATTCGGCATGGAATTCCCAAAAACGTCGTATTTAATCGATTATATAAAAGGTATAATCGATTATATCAGAGTAAAACTGGAAAACACATTTTTCCTGATATAATCGATTAGATTAAGGCCATAATCGATTATATGAAACCCAGAAGCAATATAATTGACTTTCAAAAACACTTAATCGATTATTTTGTTCGTTAAACTCTTTTAATTCAAATTTTAAGTTAAATAATCGATTAGATTTTGTTACTTAATCGATTAAAAGCATAGAAAAACGTTTTTGCGAGAAAACGACTTACTCTCAAGTTTGAAATGGTCTTGAATGGGATTTATGACTTATTCTTTTTATCCATCACTCAAAAACAGAAACTTCTAAACTTGAAACTTCAGCTCTTGAGAAAATCTTCAACAATCTTCTCTCTTGAAAGCATTTATTTTCCTTTATGTCTTGTCTTTTATTCCATGACGCAACCTTCCTTTGTGAGATAGAAACAAGTCTTTAATGTTGTTTGAGAACTTTATATCTTCTTCATCAAAACTTTATTCTTTACGACTTATTGAGAGAAAACTTCATCAACACTTATACTTGAAATATGTCAACAATCTCCCCCTTTTTGATGATGATAAAAAAAAACTAAGAGACTTTTGATTGATATCCTGAAAAAGAAACTTAGAAAATATTGTATGGATATCTCCATCATAAATGTTAGTCCACAAAGGAAATAATATAGGCAATCTCATAGCATTTAATTTTCAATTTGAATTTGTATTAAATTTCAAGGAATTCAATGCATTGAAATATTTCTAAAAACTCCCCCTTAAACTTTGCTCTTAATGTTTAAGATATTCTAGTTAATTTTTGAAATACTTCCTAATTCTCCCCCTTAAACTTTAATGTTAGATGCGAAAATATATCAAGAAGGGGGGGGGGGTTGAATTGATATACAGATTTATTGAAAACTTTTTCGTATCAGAAATTTTGCTGGTGCAGTTTACTGAGAAATAGCCGATTGATTATTGTAAAATAGTAGGTTAGTTCTTAATGCAGAATATAATAGATGATGAAGGATAAGAAAAGATAACACCAAGGATTATACTGGTTCATTCTTTGTGCAAGAACTACATCCAGTTGGTGATCTGCAACTCCACAGATCCTAATCACTATCAGAAATGTATTCTTTACAACAATTCTTTCTTGAACACTACAAGAAACTCAAAGAATCTATTCCAAACACTATAGAACAATTCTAAAACCAGCGACTCACTGCGAGTCACTCTGTGATCACCTCGATCACGGACAACGAGGGTTCTAAAACCCTCTTACAAATCTCTACCCTGTGATTAAAGAATACAAAGAAAGGTGAAAGAAATATTCTTCTTGAAAAGCAAAAACAGTAAACAAAATTCTGCAGATTCCTTTGCTCGAGCGTTTGCGGCTCTTGAGTGTATTCTCTTGAATTCTTTCGCACTCTTAAACGTCCTTTAGAGTTGTATTTATAGGCACTTAAGAGACGCTTTGGGTCGGGCTTTTTTAAAGTTTCAAAGCTGCGTTACGCTCTTTTACGCACAAAGGAGTGCGGAACAAAATAGTCGGTCGAAGTAGCAAACCGGTTAGCTATTTTCATTAAACTTATATACCTGGTACATTTAATGAAAATAGTCGACTAAAGCAACAAGATTAGCAGACTAATTTAAGATTAATAAAATCAACAGATTATTATATTTGAATTAGCTATCTATATAAAGATAATCTAACATCTTCAGAAATGTTGAACAATCAAGAACCATTAATCACAAACTCAGCATATACTTAAAAACATCATCAAAGCTTTTAAACATCATCAAATCTGAAATCATCAACAAACTCCCCTATTTGATGATGTCAACTCAGTAAAACACTGTAAAAACACAAAGAGAAGAGATGGTAGATTATCTCCCCCTTTGACATTAGCAAATAGCAGATATAGGCAGTATAGATCAAGTATAAGCAAGTTCTAAAGTGCAGATATTAGCAGAATGTAAGTATATGAGTAATATTACAGACCCAAATTATTTTAATTGCAGAAATATAATACTGAAAATATTAAAAGTAATTAGGCATCATTATTTTCATCCTCATCTTCCTCATCATCATCATCTTCAGCATCATCTTCTTCCATGGTAGCGAGTTGTGAGTATTGGAGCCATCATAGCTTTCCACGATAACTTGAAGTTCAACAAGTTGCTTGTTGGATAAGATCTATCTCATAGTCTATGTTAGTAAACCTGGCCACCATTGTCTCATGTGTATTGCCTTTGCATGGAGGTAAGCACATTAAGTCTAGATATTAATATACGTTCAAATTCAGACATGGGTACTCCCTGATATGTAGGTGGTGCGGAAGATGGAACCATTTGATAGATGTGAGTAGTCTTCTTTGGTTTCACGATGAATTGCCGACATCAAAGGTTGATCTTGGTGCGGATGAGGAGGATCCGGCTTCATAAGTCCGAGTTATCATTGATCTTTATTAGACCCATCTTACGGAGATAATAATTGTCAAACAAATGCTTGTGATTGACAATATGCGTGGTTTCTCCATCGGTGGGAAGTTGAAGTGATCCGAAACTTGGAAATAAGGATAGCATATGGAAGCTTGTGATCAGCGAGTCTCTTAGCCTTGAACATGTGACCTTTGATCACATAAATCCAGTTTACCTTGATACTATTTTTCATGCAGTGGATCAGGGCAAGGTCTTCCTCCATCAGTTGTGCATGGTTGCTCCCCTGGGGATGAGGCTGCAAGCAAGAATGAATGCCAAGAGCCTTTCATCACGTTTCATCCTCCCAACATTGTATTTGAGGATGACAACTTCATCACAATTGCGCGAGACAAGCCTTGTATACAACATCCTTATTAAAGTTTGGTATAGCCCCTGTATTTCCCTTATTGATTTTTACTCCTTCATACTTCAAGCCGGCAATCCTTCTCCATAATGAGTTGTCAATTCGACTTCTCTTCCTCTCACTTGAGAGACCAGCATATTGTTTTCTGCCTTAAGGTTAGCATAAAATAATTTAACAAGATCAATATAGAAGTTACCTTCTAATTGTACAAACTATTGCGAGTCCACATGTGGCTGAAGAGAATTCCTTACGAAGGTCGATTCTCATTATTCGACCAGCTGAATTTCGGTATTTTAGGAGTAAGGATCATCTTTCTTTGCATTCTAAGCTCCACGGCTTCAACAATCTCATTGTGTTCTTCATTTTCTGATTCAGTCTCCTCATTAGACTCATCTTCTGCAGGAGGCACTGGTTGAGGAAGCCTCACACGAACTTTGTACCTCTTTGGAAATCTTCTTTCTGAAGGTCCAACAGTTGATTCTGGAACTTGAATTGGTTGTGCCAGTGACCCAGAAGTTGAGCCTCTGTTTCTGCTTGATCTAGCTAGTTGTGGTGCAGCAGCTTGTGTGGATGCCCGATTTCGTGATGATCTCCTCAATCTTTGAAATGCCGTAGCAATTGGGGCATCAGAGTCATCACTTTCAACTACGAAGTATTCATTTGTTGACATTTTGGCTGTTCAAAGATGAGTGAATGCAGCAGTTCTGAAATGCGGAAATTGCAGCAAGAGAGATGCAAAGTAGTGATGTCTGATATGCATGAAGATAAGAACTATATAGGCAAATTGATAGTCATAGTCAAACGAATACTGATCAGTGTATATTTTGAACAGATCTCTACTCAATCTCTGGTGCTAAAGGTCAGAAAATACAGAGAGAATATATTGAGAAATGGAAACTTAGTTTTGCAAACCCAATAAAGTAACCTCACATTAAAACTGTTCATGATTTGAATGACACTGCACCCAATGGACGTATTGGTCAGATATGGTTTGAATCTTGAGAACCCAATTGAATGTAATTGCAGTTAAAGAAATTAGTCAGCTAGTCAAAGGAATTAATAGGTCATTACGATTGAAACAACACCATCGAGCACATTAAATGAGATACGTCTGTTATTTCATAGAAATAAGCAAGTTATTTTATGTAGCAGTAGAAAGCCTTGTGTCGGTTAAAGTGAGATACGTCACATTGTCACAGAAATTAACACAGTTGAAATATCTGTAGCAGGTAAAGCACTATTGTCAGTTAAGTGAAATAAATCATTATTACGAAAATTAATACATTGAAATATCAGCCAATAAAGTATTATTGTCGAGTTAAATGAAATATGTTAGCTATTTCATAGAATTAACAAACTGTTTAACTACATAAGAAAAATTAAGAAAGATGATTAATGTTTAGGATACCC
>JAMXMO010001144.1:0-12824 GCA_030347555.1 Lablab purpureus | reverse complement strand
CAACAATCATAGAGTAAGCTTAACAATTCAAAAATAATAACCTATACTTAATATTATCATGTAAACACATCATTTTTGTGCACATTCATCATATCTAGGGGTGGCAAAGTTGGGTTGGACTGGCGTGGCTCGCTCGGCCACCCACGCCACAGATATAGGCGGGCTGGCTGGCATTTTCAACCCGCCAACTCAGTATCAGCCGCTCCTCAGTCTAGCTTCGCCAACCCGGTCTGGGCCGGGGGCGGAAGTGGCAGGCCACTGGCCGCGAGAAAAATATAACACCTCATTTACTCTCACTCATTCTCCTTTAAATTTGGGAAAGTAGCTATATCTAGGGTTCATTCAACACCTTCACTGATTGTAATTTCTTTTGTAATAAACATTATGTCTTTTAGCTTGCACTTTTTAAATGTCATGTCACCATATACATCTTTAATATATTGTTGTAATTACAAAAATTCATTTAAATTGGACACAAACAAAATAGTTACAAAGAAAATAGTTGCAAAGAAAAAAAAGTCCAATTTAAAATCAAAGATAAAAAAATAAAATAAAAAATCCAAAAATAGATTTTTCAAAAAATGAAAAATAAAAAAAAATTTATCCAAAAAGTTCAATTTTTGTGTGTATTCTCACTTGACCTCTTTATTTTTGGTAATCATCAGTTTTGATATTTCCAAGTGAATATTAACATGTGTTCCCTTGTTCAGGTTGATATAAGAACAAAAGGCTTAAATTGATGTTTGGGAAGTACAAGTGGAGAATCACCAAATTCTCTAAATTGGATTTCATTCAACCTTGCTCTGAGAAATTTACACTCCATGACCATACATGGTGCTTTATTGAAGTTTTGTTTCGTATTATTTTCTTTTTCTTTGTCCTAATAAGTGTTTTAACTTAATACTGGAAAATTAATTTAGAAGGGGATGTGGATTGTGGTAATTTACCGGAGTGCTGGAAAAAACTGCAAAATTAAATTTGGCTTTAATTAATCAGCTTAATGACAGAATGACTATAAGGAGAGGTATTTTTCATACTTTCGTCTTTCTGAATTAAGTTTTTGTTTACTATTTTTGTCAAAGTAGACTCTACAATCTATTTATAAACCAATATTTTTTACTATCTAATTATTTTACTCAATATTTCTTTTTCATTTCTTATTTTTGTACTTCTTTAAAATAAAAATAAAAATATCAATTTAAATAGGTAAATGCACTAAATTATCTAAAATTATTTAAGTATTGACAGATTTTTTTATTACTAGTTGGAAAATAATTACAAAATAATAAAACTCATTATTTTTTTGTTTAAATAATAAAATATATGGAGAGAGTGAAGAGTAAAGATTCATTCAATAAGTGAAATAACTTACTTTATTTTACTTTAAATGGAATAACTTACTTTATTTTACTTTAAATGGAATGTTTGGATTAATTAAGTAATTAGTGTATTGAACTATTTATTAAATCATAGTTAACATCTTCTTTATGTATTCTCTTTTTTCTCTTTATTATTATGTATTTTTCTGAAAAAAGGAACATGAAATTTTCTCTATTAATCTCACTATATTTTATAAAATATATGTATTTAATTAAATATAAATATATTTTATAAAATATATGTATTTAATTAAATATAAATACATTATAATTGTAACGATCCTAGAAATTATTACTATTATCATACTCATTGACTAATAATAAAACATATATTATATATAAATTCCAACACAAGAATCTCTACTAGTACAATATTATATTACAAGATACAAAAACATATATAAATATATGTATATAACTCCTACTTCATCTTCCAATATAGTATTGAGACTCTAAAACATCATTATTAGTTGTTGAGATATTTACTAACGTGTAGCATAACATAATTATAACAATCAATAATCATATGGTAAGCTAACAATTAAAAAATAATAACCTATAATTAATATTATCATGTAAACACATCATTTTTCGTACACATTCATCATATCACATATTTAAAATGTCCTAAAATCAAAATGTCCTCTGGAAGATACGATTATGGAACTCATTAGACTAACACCTATGGGTCACATTATGGTCGATTACTATATTGGTTCTCCTCAATCACGGTAGTACCCATGTAGGACTACGTTCAACTCTACCCTGAACTAGCGTACCCCATTATAACTTTAGAGCATATCTCTTAACTTATCCTCATTGACTCCTCACCACCGAAATCTTAGTTTATGTTATCGAGACTATTAGCGGAACTCCGAGATCTCATTAAATCCGGTCTAGCATAACTCATCACACTAAAATGCAAGTTGTGTACCTCCCAAATATCAAACATCTTGTCAACACACCTCGGTAGATTATGAGGACCACTCTTGACTCTACTCGGTCTCACACACAAATAGTAGATTATATGCACCAATTCCTAGTTCTACTCGGTCTCACATCTCTTACTTTATAGGACATGCATAACTACTCAATGTTCCTTAATTTTATCTTGAAAAGGTCTACAATTGTCCAACAATATTGCATGAATAACTTCTCATCGCTTGAGCAAAATTGACCCAAATAAATCCTCTTCAATGGGCTATTTTCAGCTTGTACGCCTAAACATCGCCTAACTTTCGCTCGAGCAAAAATAGGCCTAAAACTAAGCCCTCTTGTGGAGGAAACCTCCATTTCTACCCCACATATAAGTTTCTTATTCCACAAATCATCAATAAACATTCAAATACCAATTTAGACATAAATAACATAAAATAAAATTTCTAGCACGCTAGAGTCAATATTACAAGAACATACAATGCATCCTAGTTATTATTTTTTAAAATTAAGTTCCTAATCTAGATTCTGTATGTTCCTTGCTTAAATAGAAATGTTGAAATTTTAAACTTTAACTTGTCTTTTATTTCAATTTGTCAACATTCTATCACTTTTGTTGCATTTAAAAATTAAAATCGGTTCAGTATCTTAATCTTAAAGAAAGTTCAGAGATGATAAAAGAAAAGAAATTTATGTTATGTAAAAATAACTACCGAACTAGTTTTTATTTTAAATAAATCATAATATAATATCTTAAAAATATTATATATATATATATATATTCTCATCGTTGTAATATCTATTTTAAAATTTAGTTATAATAATTATAATTGATATATTTAGATATATTTATTTTTATATATTATGTTTGATATCATTTATATAATTAAATATTAAAATTGATATAAAATTATAAGTTTATTAAAATTATTAATGTTTGTAATATTTATTTACATTTTAACTAATTTTAAATTATTTAAAATATATTAATAATAAAAATTTAATTTTTAAATATTAATTATTTTTTTAAATAATTATGTAATAAATAATTAAAATACAATAGATTCTAAATAATATAACTGTATTTAAATATTTATTTAAAATAGCACAATTATATTTAAATATTTATTTAAAATATATATTTAATCAAAATATATATTTGTTTCATAGTTCTTTATATGATTAAAATTACAATAGAAAAATATTTAATTTTTTATTTATTCTAATTGAGTAGAAATATATATTTTTTTCATTTATTTTAAATAAAAATATAAGATAATATTATTCTTATTAATATTTATTAATTAATAAATATAATGTTTTTATTCATAATTTCTGTAAATAATTATTATATTTGTAAACTAATTAAATAAAAAATTGTATAACTATGTTTTATTATGTATTAAATAACTATTTGTAAAAAATAATACTTTAAAGAATGAAAGTTGAGATTATGAAAAATTAATTATAATATACATAAATCTTAAATACATAAATAATTTTAATAAGTTTATACCATTATATAAACAAATATATTTAAATATGTCTAATTATAATATTATTATAATTAAATTCTAAAATAATTATATATATACATATATCTAATTAAAATATATATTAATAAAATAAAATATTTTAATAAAAAGTAAATATTTATCTGGAGTGTCAATTAATAAAAATATTCATAATATTTTTGCACATATTAAATATTAATGATTAATGATTAATGATAAGGAACTTAAGACATGTAGTCATCTCCAAATTTTATGGGATGAACTTAAGACATGTGGGTTTGATTTGAGTTGGTTAGAATGTTATGTTCTATCTGTCTTGGATGCGAAAAATTATATGAAGAATGCTGTTGAGTTGAGAAAGAATGTGAGTGCTTTAAAGATTGAAACAGAGAAGTTGAAGGCAATGCTGGTTGAGAGAGAGACAGAACAAGAAAAGACAAGTAGGAACAAATGGTTGGAACACTGAATTTGTCTTCTTTGTTACTTTTATACTCTTTAAAGATGATTTAAGATGATTTAAGATGAATTGAGTTGTTTCTGTTCTTTTTTCACTCATTTGAATTTGAAACTTGCATGATACTATTGTTGTTCATAATTTTTTAGCTATCGCAAGTGAAGAAAATGCAACTAACAAATCCTAAAGAATTAGAAGGAATTTTGTTAGATATACTAGGATTTACTAAATCCTTAATTTTGGTTTCTTAAATTATTTTTCTCAATTTTGATTCTTTAATTTCTAATTACCTTTAATTTTGTTATTTAATTTTATTTTAAAATTTGATTTTATAAACTGTCAGCTAAATATGTTTTCCTTGCAAATCATGTGTTGCTAGATATATATGTATTCACCCGAATTTATTATCTAATTTATTAAAATATTTTTAATGAAAGTTATTTATTAAAATTGTTTATAACTTAAAAATTATAAAAAATTGGTTATATAGTTAAGCATGCTTAAACAAATAAATATTTTAAAATATAAGGAACTTTTAAAATATTACAAAAACATTTTATCTCATTATGTCTAAACTATAAATAATTTTAATAAGCAACTTTCATTGAATATATTTTGAATTAGTTTTAATAAATTTCTTTAATTTTAATTTTAAAAGAGAAGAACAAAATAAATATAGATCTATTTTATAAATTAAAATAAACTATTAAATAATTAAATTTATGTTAGATTTTAACTATTTAATGATAGATTAAATAGATATTTTGTCCTAATAAACCTTCATTCTATTATACTTATAAGTAAATATTGTATGGCTTTGTAGTTATTTATTGAGATAAATCATAATCTAGATTTTTTCTTGAAGTTTCTGTGAGAACAATTCTTACACTGTAAACATTTCAATGTTAAAATTAATGACTACCTAACATAACTCTAGATGTGGTGATGAAAAAATAAGTTTCCTTTACCAACTTAAAAATCCACTGTCAAATGAAAAGAACTACTTAAGTTAAATTATACTATTTTTTACTCTATTTGTAAAATAATAATTATATTTTAAAAGATATATATATATATATATAATATTATTTTATTAAAACATGCATATATTATAATTTATATATTAAAATTCAAATTAATTATATTACAATAAATTAAATTTTGAAATATATAAATATTAATTATACATGTTAAAGCAAATAAAAAATTATAATTTATATAAAATATAAATTTAAACTAACTTATTCAAGAAGACAATTTAGAAGAGTATACTGAACTAATAATAATATTACTTTTCAGAAAGAAAATTGTTTACACACTTATAATTCCATAAACACGGATCTTATCATTACATCGTACTAATGATATGTTAATTTTATTTTTAAAGGAGAAAATGTCTTGAAATCAACTTAAATGTATTCTTATCCTTAAAATAGTTTATTATTTTGTTTTAATGTAAAATTAGTAATATTTTTACCAATCTTGTTTGCACCCCAAAAGGTGTGTTATCAACTTTTCCTGGATATCCCAACACCATCTCAACAATAATTTCAGCAGTTCCCAAAGTCTGAAAATTTCTGCATAATCAGAAAACTATCTAAATGTTTGTACATATTTAGAGTGCATGCAAAAACCATACTTACATAAATAGGCAATAGGCAATTATAATTCCTCTCTGTAGCCTTAATTTCATATTTCCTAAACATCACTATATTAATCATCTTCTGTGTGTTACTAATTCCTAATACCCAATTATGCTCTTTTCACGTCATAATGTACAAATGGTGGTTTGTATTCTACAACAATTACCTGCTCTGAATTATCAACATGACTCCATATTTTATATCTTTTGTGCATAACCTTGCCTAATTGTACTCAACATACCAGTTACATTACCAGGATGTTTTACAATTCCTTCCTAATTTATCATGTCCCATATACTAATCCTGTTGTAACTAGACAACTTTACTTCCTATTATACCCCAGACATACTAATTAATTTCTCCTTGACAGATTAAGCTATACCCAAATGGTCTCCCCACTGCACTTATTTTATACAAGTTTAGTAAGAGTATGAGAGCATGGCTTTTGAAAATTTACTTGTTATCCCAGCCCAAATTGATATTTGTACTGCTCATATCACTTTCTCCAGATCTTCTTTTCCAGAATACAATATTATTCTTTGCTTCCATATGTTCCATACCACTGCCACCCACACACATTTCCATATCTGATTCCCTTTGCTATTAAGTTCTAGCATGCAAAATTGTAGAAAATGTTGCTTTGGTAGATTATGTTGCACTGTACAAACACCATTCCAATTATAACTACAACTGAAAAATAATGACTACTGGTTTCCTCAGTTAATCCGCACAAGATACACAAATTACTTTGTAGTGTCACCCCTCCTACTTAAATTATCTTTTGTAGTCACTTTATTCAAAGATTACAGTCCTCCATATGAAGTGTTGAGCCGATCTAATACCTTAGTCTTCCAAAATAACAAAAATTCTTTTCTCTATTACTATCTTGCAGTTTTTCATAACCTCATTTAACAGTATGTTAGTGTGTCATTACCCCATATCCATTCATCCTCCGGGAGGTGGGTCTTTGTATACTTAGCATCATATGCTCTTTTAAATAATTTCTCATTTGAATCAATCCCTCCTCCACACTCCAACTACCATATTTCCATCTTTCAACTTGATAAATTTTTGCATCCTTACATCTGGAGTCAGCAAAACTCTAGGATATCTATTTATTATGGGTGTGGTGTCTCTCTAGTCCACTATCATCCCAAAATCTGATATGTTGGAATTCCAAAAACTGATTTTCAATTGAAGCAGCTTTAAATATATTTTTTAGATAAAATTCCAATTGTAGAGAACATGTTGGAAGATTCTCGGGAGGAGAATGAGCCACAAGCACAATCAAATAAGTGTCTATGACACTACCTCCAATTAAGCCAATGGGTTTATGGGTCTTCTCACTTATATGGTGCTCAACTTACTCATTCCTATACAATGTGGGACTCCAACATCACACTTGTATCCTAACAATCTCCCTTCAAGTGTGGCTCTAACTTGGGATCCCTCACCTAGGTACTCAGTCCGAACCTGGACTCTGATATCACTTGTTGGGAGATTCTGGAGAGGAGAATGAACTACAAGCACAACCACATAAGTGTCTATGACATCACTTCCAACCCAAAACCTTAAGACAATGGGTTTATGGGTCTTCTCACTTATATGGTGCTCAACTTACTCATTCCTATCAATGTAGGACTCCAACATCACACTTATCCTAACAGAACAAGTTGGTGAGTTTTCTCGAAAAGAGAACTAAAGATGATCATTGTTTACTTCCAAAGAAGAGTTGCGAAACCAAATCACACGAGTGGTATGGCATATTAAAGAATACAAAAAGGGGTAAACTGGGGTTATTATGTTACATAGGAACAGATATACCTTGTCGACTATGGCTACAGAAAGGTCAGAAAAAGGAGGAAGTGGCGAGCGATGGTTAAGCCAATGACGCAGCGCCCACTATGACGACGTTGTATGCGTGAGACGAGGAAGAACAAGAAACAGAAAATCCACTCTTACTTGGCGTGATTTTGTTTTTCCAGGAACCAATGGACGAGAGGGTGAAGTTGTGGTTGTGAAAAAGGTTGGGATTTGGATTTGGATTGGGAAGAAATGCAGAGAGCGCAACTATCATTGTGTTGAGTGAGTTAGTTAGACCAAAGTTTTTCAACTTGCAGAAGAGTATATTTGGCTGGTTAATGGTGTCTTTTATTGGCTTGAGGCATTCTGGAAGATGAATTTTGGTTAATTGTTTTTGTCATGTAAAATGGGTCTGATCTTTTGGAAACTTTGTTTGATTTTTCTAACTTGATTTAATAATGGTACTTGTGCCACATTTTTAGGATGGTAAATTGAACTCCAATTGATAGATATTTGCTAACCCAATTTTTCTGGTAATGTAAGAATTTATTTCAATTTTAATAAATAATTTTTATATTAATTGAAAATAAATATAATAATTCTTGTTTTTTTTAATTGAGTACTACAGAAAGGATTAACATATTCATATCTCTTCTCCTACTTTTCATCCTTATTTTAATTGTTTAAAATTAACACTAAGACTTCAATGTTTTGATTGATTTAAAATTTTAAAAGTATTAAATTTACATTAGTTGTCTTTATGTTTTGTTATTTTTTACTCCAATACAGTGCATTCAAAAATAAAAATGTGTTTAGTAAATCTTAATTCAAAGAATAATATTTTTTTTTTAAATTCATGCAATGATTTGATGTTTTTACTATTAAACTTAAGTTATAACCAGCTACACCTTTAAGATCTCATTGATTATATCAAATATAAAATAATATTTTAATATTTAGGGTTTATTAAGAGGAGGTAACTTATCTTAATTATATGTATTATGGACTTTTTATTATCGCTATTTAGTAGAATAACAATAAAACTTAAAATAATTAAATAATACACAAATTTTTTTTTATATAATCATGAAATAGTATAATCATATAAATTTTATTATATAAATAAAATTTGTATTTCTAACAAAAAAATATTTTTACATAATTATAATTTTAGATTTGTTTTAGAATAACTAAATACTTATTAAAATTTATTAATTTTTTTATGTTTAAAAGTTGTAATTTTTTATTTGAACAAATAATTTATTTAAATATTTATTCAATTTAATTTTTATTTATTTTTTAAAAATTTAAATTGATTTATTTTAACTTAAATTATCTTTTGCAAATTTTGTTGTGTGTAACTTTTACATAGTATCATGAAATATTTTTCATTTTAATTTGTAATATTAATGTTTTTAATATAAATTTTATAAAAAATTTGGAAAGTCATCAACAAATACTAAAAATTATAATTACTAATTGTCTCTATAATATTGAAATTGATAATGATAAGTAAAATAGAATTAAGAATAACAAAATTATATATTAAAATATAAATGATAATAGAAAAAGATCAAATAAACTAAAAGTTAAGTAGAGTAATTTGTAAAAATCGTAAAATAAATTATTTAAAGTACTTATTAAATATTTTTTAATCAAACTAATTTAAAAGCTAGTTGCTTATTGCCCCTTATCAAATATTTTATGTATGTCTCATTTTAATTTTTTTCTAAAATATTATCTGTTCATAAATACTATTAACAAAAATTCTAATTATAATAATTACAATAAAAATAATAGAAAAAATTAATCTTACATAAAATAGGTAAGTAAAAGGGTTTTTCACCGAATAAAAAAACTAAAAGACAATAAAAAGATTATTACTTAATGTTATTAGAGTTGTTAAACAAGGATAAAAAAAAATGTACTCACAAATATTTATTAAAAAAATCAATATTAAGTATAAAGAGATATTTTATTAGATATTAATGAGTAAAAGTATTCTTATTATCAAGTGAAAAAAAATAATGAAAAGAAGGATATAACAATTAATTAGTATTAATGCAACATATAACAATTGTCATCCCCAATTATAAGGAATAATAAAAGTGTTTTTTATTTCAAATTAGTGTAAGAACCTACAAAATAATTGGATCGAGAAAGGGATAGAGTATTAAAATATTAAGGAACAAAAGAGTGGGACCCACGTCCTCAAGTATTTAATTCCATTTGTTCTTCATTATTCAAATAACACTATCTCTCATCTTTCACTCATTCTCTAGAGCTCTTTTCTCTTCTTCCTTTCTCCCTTCGATTTCTTGACGGTTTGTTGTCCGATTGAAGAGCGGAGACCGCCTACGAGACGAGCGTCACGAGAGCAACGTTTTGCATCGATCAGAATCTTCGATTAGGTACCCCTAGAGTACTAAGTGAGCACTTAGAGGAAAAAGGAGCACTTTTGGTGATAGAGGAACTGCGAGGAGCAAGCTGGTAAGGGAAGTCTTAAATTTAGTCTCTTTAAAAGCTTCAATGAAAAGTGGGAAATTCCCGGTTGATTGAGGGATTGAATCTGCTTAGGTGCCTTTTTTTAGCTAAGGTGAAGCGAAAGGCATTTTGTGCGTTAAATTGAGTTTCTCTTTTGTGAGCTTGATGCATTATGTTGAAATATCATTTAGTTCATAAATTGTTGAATTAAACTTGATTTGAGTAGAAGTGAATTGGAATATCTTGATTATGTGTATGATGGATTTCATTTGGATATGAATTTGATTGAATCTCAACTTGTTGTGATGAATGTGAGTAGTTAATGAGTAGAAATTAGCAGAATTGTTCTATGTGATGAATGAATGTTGAATGGGATGACCAATGCCCCAAACCGAGTATGATTGTATTGCTTTAAGCTGGTGATGAACTCATCCGCTATAAATTGTGTAAATTGAGCGAGGTCAAAGTTGGAAAATGACCAAGTTTTAGGGGAGATGTCTGTCCAATTTTGGTCGACCCTCGCCCAAGTGAGCCTCGGTTCTCGCTTAGGCGAGATTCTTCCGATGGGCAAGAGTTGGTCTCTGCTCCAACTCTCGCCTCGGCGATCCCCGGTCTCGCTTGCGAGACCCTTCCAGCTGCAAAGAATTGGTTACGGCCTGAGTCTCGCCCAGGCGAGAACCCCTGCACCAGATTGTGTTTCTTTTATGAAATTGAAGAATGTATGACTTGTGTTATATGAGATTGATATATGTTGAGCTATATGATGTGAAATTGAGGAATGATATGTTGTGATGAAGATATTTGAGGGGTTACTTGGCGGTAAGGCCAGGAGGGATAATTTCATGAGGTACCTGGCAGTAAGACCAATGGGTTATATTGAGGTGGAACAAGTTTGAATGATTGTGGTGTGTTGTGCTTGTATGTGATAATAGTAGTGTGTATGGACTAGGGATTTCACGATGGAATATCCGGACTTCACCGATGATCCGAGTCACATAGACACCGTCATCGGTCAGAGAAGTCGACGGAGATTGAATTAGGATGACCTACGGAAAAGGCCTAATTCTTTCACCCCGACTCACATGGTGGTAGAGGTTGAGATATAATATTTAATCCCCATGTCGTGTATCGGTGTTAGTTCCAAGTACTCGAGTCCATACTGATCTTCCTAAGTCGTCGATCTTATGTGTGTGATTGTGATTGCCATAGCCTTCGGTAGGTCGATTGATTGAATAGTGTGGATGATTAAATTAATGTTCGTGTATAGACTTAATTATGAAAATATTGATTTTTGGCTTACCCCTTTTCTTTCATGGTTTGAATTTGTACCGCTTATGATCGTGTTTTGACACGGGAGCGGATGACAGGAGAAGACGTGGCTTCAGGCAAGTGGGGCCAAGCTAGAGAAAAGCTAGACCCCTTAGTCGCTTTATTTCTTTGTAATCCGAGGCTCGCTCGCTTGTCGGGGCATGTGTTTAACTTTGTACAACTTTTGAGGATGACTCGTATATGCATATATTCATCTTTTGCTTGTATGATCTTTATCCGAGTAGATGTTATTATGATAATGATGATGCATGATTTAGTGAATTACTTTGTTTATTTGTATTTTTGGGGTGTTACATTTATGGTATCGGAGCGATTAGATTCTCGGGATAACCTAAAGGGTTGGGGCTTGTTATGCTAGTTGTGTGTTAGAACTCGATGTGTTTCTATGATAAGTGTTTGACTTCTTGATTACATCTTGTATTGTTAGAATGCCACCAGGCAGTCTCCTCCCCCTCGACCGAGATATGAACCGGATGTTCGAGCCATAGAGCTTATGGCTACTACCATGCGGCGAGCGAGGGGCTGCCATGGCTCGAGCGAGCATCGGTCGCTATGCAGGAGTTGCGAGGCTTCCAGAGAGGCTACTTTGGCAGCCACCGACGGCAGACTGCAAACCCACTGACCTCATCTTCGGTCGGTCGACCACGAGTACAAGCTTTCTTGGCGGACTTTCACAAGCATGGGCCTCCTAAGTTTGCGGGAGACTCTACCCGCAGATCAAGCTAACCTCCGGATGGAGAATATAGAGAAGATTTTTTATGTTACTGAGATGCCCGGAGGAGAAGAAGGTAGGCTTTGCTCGCCTACATCTTTGGAGGGAGAAGCGAGTTACGGTGGAAAGGGTGAAAAGACCGATGGGCATCGGAGATGAGGAGATTAGGCGGGAGGTTTCGGAGAAAGTTTCTCGGCAAGTACTTCCCGACTAGTGCCAAGTTTGCAAAGGAGGTCTGAGTTTCGAGTTAGAGCGAGGCAGCCTAACGAGTGCATGAGTATCTTTGCTCGCTTTGAGCATCCGTCTAGATTTTACTCACGAGCGCACCGAGGAGTGGTTGTGCGAAGCAAGTTTGAGGAGGGTCTCGAGGCAAGAGCCGAAGGTGATTGTGGGTACCTATGTATGTCACGGACTTTTCCGTCTTGGTGGAAAGAGCTAAGGCTGCAGAAAGGCGGTGGCCGGAAATGTCGGGGCCGTGAGGCCTCAAGTGGGAGAGGACCGGTGGTAGGCGGGGCTAAGGCGAGCGAGAGGACGCCCTACCTCGCCCCAGCGGTTGAGGGTAGTAGTTCG
>JAMXMO010001143.1:0-21877 GCA_030347555.1 Lablab purpureus | reverse complement strand
CATTTCAATTAATCTTGGACTTAATCTTGAGTTTCTAAAATGATTTGAAATGTTTTAAAAGGTTTTAGAATGTTTTCAAAAGTCTTAACCGGTTTTTAACTTGTTAAAAATGTGGTTTCAATCAGTTAAAATGTTCTTGGTTTTTAAAGCTTTGTTTTGGCTAATTTTAGCTAGCTATTTTTCCGAATTTAAACCGAGTTGCACTCGGAGCTATTGTTAAAAATTCTAGCTCTTTGGAAAAGCTAGTTAAATCGTGTTTTCAACCGACTATTTTCAGTTTTTAGAAAAGGGTGCTCTCTGGAAAATTCATTTTAATGAAAACAACTAGTTAAATCGCGTTTCAACCGATTGATTTCATCGAAATGCAGTTTTAAACCACTGGAACAATTTTGTTATAAATACTTTGAAATTCAAAGAGCCGATTGACGAATCAATTACAAAGAAACCCATTGTTCAAGAAGGATTTTCAAGTGTTCTAAATCAATTTGAGAAATCAATCAAGGAGTCCAAGATCAAATTGAATAGAGAATCTTTCATAGAAATCAATACTCTATTTCGTACTCTCTGTTTTCCAGCTCTGAAATTTTCCAGGTGAATTCGTTCCAAGTTCTTGTGTAATTGTTTGCTGCATTTGTTTCTCTTAATCGAGGTGATTAAGGTGTTCTTGTAATAGGGTTTTACAAGGGAATACAGATCTTGTAGGGTTCAAGATAAGGTTTATTGTTCTAGTTTTAGTTTTTCATGTAGAGGTTCATATAAAACCGAAATTTAGTGAATTGATTTGATTTGGGTGTTTAGGAAACTGGATGTAGCCTTTGTTGAAAGGTGAACCAGTATAAATCTCTTGTGTTGATCTTTTTTCCCTACTCTTTTAAATTCTGTAATTGATATTTGAAATGTTAATTGAATTGGATATATGATACATTGGTAAAAAGCATTTCAAGAACCTTTAAAGAATTGATTTTCCTCTTCATTTTGAATCTGTTTTTCTTAAATAGGCCTTGAATTTCAAAAATCTTTAAGATTTTAATTCAGCCCCCTCTTAAAATCAGCCATTTATTCCAACAATTGGTATCAGAGTTGGTTCTTGAAAAATATTCAAGTTTTCTGAAAAATTCAAAATATGGCTGAAGGAAAATTGCCTTTTGCACAGGGTGCTTCTATAAATAGGCCACCAATGTTTTCAGGAGTAAACTATCCATTTTGGAAAGTAAGAATGAAGATTTTCATTGAATCAATTGATAAAGGTATTTGGAATGCTATAATCAATGGACCGTATATCCCTAAAGAAGAGAAACCTTGGGAAAGTTTAAATGCTGATGAACAAAAGAAAGAGCAGTATGATTGTAAAGCAAAGAACATCATAACATCTGCACTTAATCTTGATGAATTTTTTCGTGTTTCACAGTGTTCCAATGCCAAAGAAATGTGGGAAGTGTTGGAGGTAACACATGAAGGGACTGCTGATGTAAAAAGAGCTAGGAAGCACACTTTAATCCAAGAGTATGAAATGTTTGGGATGCTGCCAGGAGAAACAATTTCAGATGTGTAGAAAAGATTTACACACATTGTAAATCATCTAATAGGTCTTGGAAAAGTGTTTGAGAAAGAGGAGCTGAACATAAAAGTGCTGAAATGTTTGAATAGAAGTTGGCAACCCAAAGTAACAGCAATTTCTGAATCTAAGGACCTAACAACAATGAGTGTTGCTGCACTTTTTGGAAAGCTAAGGGAGCATGAACTTGAGCTCGAATAGACTTGCTTGAACAAGAAGAAAGTGACAAGAAAAAGAAGGGCTGGCCTTGAAGACTTTGGTTCATAAGGAGGAGAATAGTGATGATGAGAAATACATGAAGAAAGTGATGCAGAAAATCTGAACCTCCTAGTGAGAAATTTCAACAAGTTCTTGAAATACAAGAACAAAGGTTACAAAAACAAGAGGTATAATAAAAATCTGAATTAGCTTCTTCTAACTTTACTTGTTTTGGTTGTGGAAAACAGAGGGACATATTAAGGTTGAATGTCCATATTCACAAAACAAAGAAAAGAATGGAGAAAAGAAGCATGAAAAATCATTCAAAACCAAGAAGGCTTATATAGCATGGGATGAGAATGATGTCTCCTCTAGCAGTGATTCTTCAAGTGAAGATGAAAGGGCCAATCTTTGTCTTATGGCTGATTGTGATACAGCAAGTAGTGTAAGTTCCTCAACAACTCAAAATGGTCTTCATTATGATCACTGCTGCAAAATTTTACTGGAATTGCATGAAGAAGCTAATAAAGTTGCTTGGTTCAAACAATAGGCTTAAAGGAATGAATAATTGGTTAGAGAACAAGGTGAAAGAGCTAGAGAAAGAGCTGGAAGATTCAAAAACTGATTTTGAGAATCTTGAAATGATTTGTAAAGCTTCAAGTTGCAATTGTGAACATGCTGAAAAAATCTGCAAAAACTGCCAAATTTTAGAAAATAAAATTGAGTATTTGAACAAAGCTCTAGCTAGATTCACCATGGGAAGAGCCAATTTGGATATCCTTTTAGGCTTTCAAAATTGTGTATCAAATAGAGCTGGACTTGGATTTACAAATGGTTTTCAAAAGAAACAAAAGTCTTATAGAAATTTCTTTTCATATGGAAAACCATCCAACGACTTCATTCATTACATGTTTTTATTGTATGAACAAGGGACATACTTCAAAGTCTTGCAAAATCAGAAAATTTGGTGTTCCTAGTGGTCAATATATTTGGATGCCAAAATGTGATAGAAAGGTAATTAACTTTGTTGGACCCAAATTGATGTGGGTACCAAATTCTCTCCATTGATTGTGTTTTGTAGGTGTTCTTGAAGGCCAAAGAATCATTGTGGTATCTAGATAGTGGTTGTTCAAGACATATGTGTGGTGACAAAAGAAAGTTTGTCAAACTCACCTTGAAAAATGGAGGTTTTGTCACATATGGAGATAATAACAAAGGAAAAATACTTGGAAGTGGTGATGGTGGTAACATTTCTTCAATCCTTATTGAAAATGTGTTATATGTTGAAGGTTTGAAGCATAATCTTCTTAGTATTAGCCAGTTAGTGTGATAAAGGTTTTAGAATTACATTTGAAACAAATCATTGCAAAATTATTGAGAAAAATTCTGAAAAAATCTGCATGTTAGGAAAGAGAATAGAAAATATTTACATGCTTTATCTTGATCATATGTGTGCAACTAATCTTACATGTCTCATGTCTAAGGAAGATAGTTCATGGCTTTGGCATAGAAGGGCTGCACATATAAAACATGAATCATTTGGAAAAACTGGTTTCAAAAGAGCTTGTTTTAGGGATACCAAAACTGAAATTTGAAAAAGGAAAAATCCGTCATGCATGTCAAAGAGAAAACAGACCAAAGTTTCTTTTAATCTGAAAAATTATGTGTCTACATCAAAACCTTTGGAATTGCTGCATTTAGATTTGTTTGGTCCATCTAGAACTATGAGTATTGGAGGAAACTATTATGCTTTAGTTATTGTTGATGACTATTCTAGATTTACTTGGACTTTATTCCTTACAAATAAAAATGATGCATTTCATGCTTTTAAGAAACTTGCCAAGGTTTTACAAACTGAAAACAGCCAGCAAAGATAAGTTGCCCTAAGAAGTGATCATGGAGGAATTTGAAAATGAAAAGTTCAATCATATTTTTGTGAAAAATATGGAATTAAACATAACTTTTCAGCACCTAGAACTCCTCAACAAAATGGTGTGGTTGAGAGGAAAAATAAGTCACTTGGAAGAACTAGCAAGGACTATGCTTAATGAATCAAACATTCCTAAATATTTTTGGGCGAATGCAGTAAATACTTGCATGTTATATAATAAATAGGGTTTTGATAAGACCTACTTTAAAGAAAACCCCTTATGAATTGTATAAAGGGAGAAAACCCAATATAACACATCTTAGAGTGTTTGGCTGCAAGTGATTTGTGTTAAATAATGGCAAAGAAAAACTTGGAAAATTTGATGCTAAAGCTGATGATGCATTGTTTTTAGGTTATTCTTCTAATAACAAAGCATATAGGATTTATAACAAAAGATTAGCACTCGCTACAGAACCGGAATCCACGTCGGTTCGGGAATGATTTCACGACGGTCCCAAAACCGACGTTGAAAGAGGCGACGTTAAAAGTAATATTTTCAACGTCGGTTCAATTTGAACCGACGTTGAAAATTGGGAGACATTCAACGTTGGTTAACTAAATAACCGACGTTGAAAGTGTCCCAGATGAATGATTTGCCTTCCTCTGATTTGCCTTCCTCTGATACCTTGCAAAGACAGATAGAAAAAGAATCAAAAGTTCTATTGTTTAATGGCCCAGCTATCCCTTAGGCCTTTTCCGCCTACGGCTCGACTACTGGATTGAGAAGTAGAAGTCCAACCAGGAAAGAAGAGTCAAGCATACGACCCTTATTGATAGTTGATAGGCGCGGCCTTCTTCGATCGTCTAGTTATCTGCCTACTTGGATCAGGCTCTAACCGCTTCCCCTTCTATTGGCTCCGTAGGATGGAGTACTTCTTTCCTTGAGTTCATCCCGGGCAGAAAAATCTCCTTCATTCTACCTTTTTCATCTAAGGGGGGAAGCTGCTTTCCCTTCAACATCTTCCAAACAGTTGTAGATTCGCTCAACAGGTACCGAGACGCCCCTCATCTATATGACAGGAGGCCCAACTACTACTTGCCCAAACACCATTTTCCCTTCCTTGTGACTAAATTCTATTTCCCTAACGATGATGAAGGCAACGCCGAGTGATGGTGATGCAATAGTCGGAGATGGTGACGCGAACCTTATCGACGGTGACGCTAAGCGTCGGCAATAGCAACGTTAGTGTTTTGATGGCCGTGAACTACGAGGCGAGCGTTATAATGGGTACGATGTGATAGTCCGCGACGAAGCAATGGGAGTCACGAGAGAGCAGAGCAGGATGTTGTTTGGTTCTGATTTGCGATTGAGAACCCTAGGAAAAATGGGTCATCTTTTTAATTTTTTGAATTGGGTCATTATAAACCCTACCCGAAAGCCCAACTACACGAGTTGGCATCTCAAACTTGGCAACAAAGCAAGAGCTCCGCACAAACGCTTTCACGAGACCGATTCGAACCGACCGACGTCTCCCGGATGTTATGCATGATCCGGATTTGTGTCTTCCTGATCCCATCCTTCGAGTTAGAGTTGCTTCTATCCGATTCAGGCTGAGAAGATGGAAAGCCCTTTCTAGGAATCGAAACCCTTTCTAGGAATCGGATCACTGAAACTACCTTTATATATTTACCCAACTCGATCCGCTAGCTCAATGCCGTACCTTCTAGAGAGGGGGAACTGACAAAGAAAAAGGAACTGATCCATTGACTAAAGGCCTCCCTTATCCTTATCCACTATTTCTACTCCATCTGCTATTGAACTGTTCAAAACCTTAATCACATTCAACGTCGGTCTCGTAGCAACCGACGTTGAATGTGTGCCTCGCAAACATTCTACGTCGGTTATTTCCATAACCGACGTTAAATATCCTTTAAACGTCGTTTGTAGTTTAACCGACGTAAAGCTGCGACGTTAATTCTTATTCCTCGTAGTAGTGTAGCTATCATTGAGGAATTAATTCATGTTGTTTTTATGAGACTAATGTGCAAAATGAAGGTGCAGTAAGTGGTGCAGAGTGCGAGAGAAGAGAATCTAATTGAAGGTGTATCGGTTGAACGTTTAGAATCGATAAAGCCGCTACGGCACGAAATTTTAGACTGGTGAAAATCAGAAAGAAGTCGATCGAAATCCTGGCACCGTAACTGAAATCTACGTGAAAATGATTTACCCAAAGAATGGAGGGTGCCTCGTGAGCTATCCATTGAAAATGTTATAGGTGATGTTCGAGCAAGGTGTTTCTACTAGAAGATCTATGCATGATACATGTTTAACTGCTGCATTTGTTTCCCAAGTTGAACCTAAGTGTGTTGATGATGCATTACTTGATGAAAACTGGATTTTAGCTATGCAAGATGAACCGAATCAATTTAAAAGGAATGAGGTCCGGGAACTAGTCCCTTGCACACCTAAAATGAATATAATTGGTACAAAATGGGTGTTTAAAAATAAAATGAATGATCAAGGAATAATAACTAGAAATAAAGCTAGGCTTGTGGCTAAAGGATACAATCAAGAGGAAGGAATAGATTATGAAGAAACATATGCTCCTGTTGCTAGGTTAGAAGCTGTTAGGTTATTGCTTGCTTTCTCATGCATGATTGGATTCAAACTTCATCAAATGGATGTGAAAAGTGCATTTTTTAATGGTTATATAAATGAAGAAATTTATGTTTCACAACCATCTGGATTTGTTGATCACAAGTTTCCTAACCATGTATATAAGCTCAAAAAGGCTCTTTATGGACTCAAGCAAGCTCCAAGACAATGGTATGAAAGGTTGAGTAACTTTCTTATCTCTCAAAATTTTGAAAGGGGCCAAGTTGATAAAACTTTGTTCATTAGGAAGTCTTTGGACAGCATAATACTTGTGCAGGTTTATGTAGATGATATAATTTTTGGATCCACTAATGAGAAGCTTTGTGAAGAATTTGTGGCGACTATGCAGGGGAGTTTGAAATGTCAATGATGGGTGATCTAAACTTCTTCTTAGGCTTACAAGTCAAGCAAATGGATCATGGAACATTCCTTAATCAATCAAAATATTGCAAAGAGCTGTTAAAGAAGTATGACATGGACAACTGCAAAGAATCAAGCACACCTATGGCTACCAGCAACTACCTTGATGCTGATGAAAGTGGTAAACCATTTGATTCCACTAAATATAGAGGTTTGATAGGTTCTCTTTTATACCTAAGCGCTAGTAGGCCGGATATAATGTTTAGTGTATGCATGTGTGCTAGATTTCGAGTCTAATCCTAAAGAATCACACTTTGCAATTGTTAAAAGAATTCTAAAATATTTAAAAGGAACTATTAATGTTGGTTTGTGGTATCCAAAAGGTGCATCATTTAATCTAGTAGGCTATTCGGATGCTGACTTTGCTGGTTGTAAGTTGGATAGGAAAAGCACAAGTGGAACTTGTTGTAACACCCCAATATTTTAAATTATAAAGATATTAGAATATAAACATATTATATTATAAAGATATTTTATTATAAGGATATTAGATTAATAAAAATATTCAGTTATAAAAATATTCGATTATAAAGATATTCAGTTATCAAAATATTATATTATAAAAATATTTAGTTATAAAAATATTATATCATAAAGATATTATATTATAAAGATGTTCAGTTATAAAAATATTATATTATAAAGATATTTAGTTATAAAAATATTATATCATAAAGATATTATATTATAAAGATATTCGATTATAAAAATATTAGATTATAAAGATATTGGATTATAAAGATATTTGATTATACAAATATGAGATTATAAAGATATTATACATTATATATTATAAAGATATCAGATTATAAAGATAATACAGTATAAAATAAAAAGGGGCTAGTTGGGTAGTTTGTTTTCACATACCTCTATTCTCTCTGCCTCTATTATTTCTATTCTCTCTACCCCTATTCTTTCTATTCTCTCTATTCCCTCTCTACACTCTCCCTAAGGTTTAGATACTTGAAATCCTAATGGTTTCTAGATCCGAGAAGAAGCAATAGGAGGCTAACGAGTGTAAGAAAGAGTTACTCCAGATTAGTTTTGTGAGCGGGTAAGTCTAAGTCCGTTTATTCTTGAGAATTTTCTTTTGGAAAGTTTATGGTTTTTGAAGATTTTTCTCAATCAATTCTCTTTATGGGGAGATGTTATCCAGGATTTTGAGATAAAAAGATGAGCTAAGGATTAGGATTGCAATTTTCCATCAGAGCAAGGAATAAACAAAAATCCAGGTTAGGGAAGTTAATGTTCAAAAATATATAAATTGATATTAAGAAAATTAATGTTATATATATAAAATTAGTATGTTTTGTATATTATTGTTGTATTGAGTGTAATGTGTGAAAAACCTTGTTTTTGTATTGTTTATGATGTTTGTGTGAGGG
This sequence comes from Lablab purpureus, assembly GCA_030347555.1. NCBI lineage: Eukaryota > Viridiplantae > Streptophyta > Magnoliopsida > Fabales > Fabaceae > Lablab > Lablab purpureus. Next base: position 13,793 of record JAMXMO010001143.1, on the reverse strand, counting down.
CAGAGTAGAGCACGGGGTTGGTGCCCATAATCTACCGATATGTTTGTGTGTGGGGCCGAGTAGAGCCTGGGGTTGGTGCCCATAATCTACCGATATGTTTGTGTGTGGAGCGAGTAGAGCCTCGGGGTTGGTGCCCATAATCTACCGATATGTTTGTGTGTGGGGCGAGTAGAGCCTGGGGTTGGTGCCCATAATCTGGAGATATGTTTGTGTGTGGGGCCGACTAGAGCCTGGGGTTGGTGCCCATAATCTACCGATATGTTTGTGTGTGGGCCGAGTAGAGCCTGGGGTTGGTGCCCATAATCTACCGATATGTTTGTGTGGGGTCGAGTAGAGCCTGGGGTTGGTGCCCATAATCTACCGATATGTTTGTGTATGGGGCCAAGTAGAGCCTGGGGTTGGTGCCCATAATCTACCGATATGTTTGTGTGTGAGGGCTGAGTAGAGCCTGTGGTTGGTGCCCATAATCTACTTATGTGTGTTAATGAGAATGTTGTGAATATGTGTATTACATGATAATATGATTTGTGTTGTTACTTTTCAATTATTAAAGATGCATTAAATCTCAAGGCATTTAAGTATGTTCTATGATGAATGTGCATGAGAATGATACGATGATGAATACTACCTGATGTTATTATTTTGTGTTGTTATATTTTTGAATGATTAGCTTACCTACAATTGTCGATTGTTTGGCCTGCGATGATCATGTTTTGCTACACGGGAGCGAGATATCTTAATAGTTGAGCGGGATGCTTCGGAGTCCCAGGATTATATTGAAAGATGAAGTAGTAGTTATACGCATATATTTATATATGTTTTTATTTCTTATAATAGAATTTTGTACTAGTAGAGATTCCCTTTTGTATTAAATACAAATACAAAATATATATATAATGTGTTTTATTATCAGTTAATATAAGTTACGTTTGCATACTAAGTATGATAAAAATAGTGATTTCTTGGGTCGTTACACTTGTCATCTATTAGGAAGTAGTCTAGTATCATGGCATAACAAAAAGCAAGCTAGTGTGGCTTTGTCTACTGAAGCCGAATATGTTGCAGTTGGGAGTCATGTTGTGCTCAAACTTTGTGGTTAAAACAACAACTTTTTTATTATGGCTTGAAACTAGATCACATTCCTATTAGGTGTGACAATACAAGTGCTATCAATTTAACCAAAAGTCCTATTTTGCATTCTAGAACAAAGCACATAGAAATAAGGCACCATTTCATTAGGGATCATGTTCAAAAGGTGATCTGCATAATTGAATTTGTTGATTCACATAACCAACTTGTCGATATTTTTACCAAACCACTCTCAAAAGATAGATTTTTCAATTGAGAAATGAATTGGGTGTTCTTGATATCTCAAATGTGATTTAATTCATGTGTGTGATTCATTCTTGTTGTTATACATGTTGTTTTGTGTGTTTGAGTGTTTAATTTTGCATGTTTGATGATTAGTTGCAGATTATACTTGCATTTTATATGATATAAATGAAATCTGCAATGATATTCAGATTTTTAGTTAGTTGTTTCGTGTTTTTAATCGGCTTATTTTGCTTAATTTGGGGCTGCGAGTGGAGTTGCGGTGATTTACGTCTCTGGTTTAGTCGATTCATTGTCGATTTAGTCGAGTTAATTTCATTAATCGTATTAATCGAGTATCGGACTATCTGTTTTAATCGATTGTTTTGCACAAATCAACCAGATCGAAATTATGCGGAACAATTCAAAATTAAATACCGAGAACAAATTAGGTGATAAACTGCATTGATTTACATTCAATTGGTGCATTTAAGTTGATTAATTGAGAATTGTGCATCCGTTACATGATAAATAAAGTTGGTTAAAGAATCTTGACTATTGTTTTGTCATGTAGTGCTTTTGGCTTTCTTTTAACTAATTTCTCTTTCCAGTTTCAAAATTTACTCAACTGACTTAATGCCTTGTGTTAGCATATTTCAAGAACAAGTGTTGATGAAGTCATCCGGATATTTAATGAAGATTTAAAGTTTTGATGATGAAGATTTAAAGTGTTCTAATCAACATTAAAGACTTGTGTCATCTCATAAAGGAAGGTTGCTAGATGGAAAAGGAAAGGCATAAAGAGTGTTTAAAGCTTTCAAGAGAGAAGATTGATGAAGATTTTCTCAAGAGCTGAAGTTTCAAGTTTAGAAGGTTCTGTTTTGGGTGATGGATGAAAAGAGTAAGTCATAAATCCCATTCAAGACCTTTCCAAACATGAGAGCAAGTTGTTTTCTCGTAAAAATGTTTTCTACGCTTTTAATCGATTATGATACGTAGATAATCGATTATTTCATAAAATTTGAATCAAAATTGTTTAACGAACTAAATAATCGATTAAGTGTTTTTGATAATCGATTATATTGATTCTGGGTTAATATAATCGATTATGGCCTTAATCTAATCGATTATATCGAGGCAAAATGTAGTTTTCCAGTTTTTAACTATGATATAATCGATTAAGCTTTTTAGATAATCGATTAAATGAGTCGTTTTCGCGAATTCAATGCTAAATCAACCTAAGAATTGAAACTTTGGAGCATTTTCGAATTATAAAATGAAAGAGAATGTCATAGGTTCAACACATCTGATAAAACACAAAATATTCAAAGTGTTCTTGCGCCTTAGCTTTTCAAAACCGCTTTCTTGCTCTTTCAAGTTTGATCAAGTCTTTGGAAGTGGTGAGAAATATCTCACTCTGGTTGTGGTGTAAAGACACAACACAATAGTTTCACACACAACAAACAATTAATAAATACTTAATCATATCCAAACATGAGAAACAAGTTAATTTAACCTCAACAAGAATTATCCATAAGCTCAAAATTTCCATATCACAATCGCACTGTATGAATGTTCACATAAGTGCAAAAACTTATACACTCATACACCTTTCCCATCACATAAGTTCATTTATTTTTTTTATTTTGAAAAGAAATACTTATCAATTAAATTGTTTATAACCCATATTTATAATTAAAGTTTAATTATCATACATTCACAATTATTTATTTTTGTAATATCTTCTGTCCATATATATATATATATAAAGTATTATTTGAATTAATACTACAAAGAGACTAAAACAAAATCAAATCACATGACATACAATAAGAATCCTAAGTATGTCGCAACGTCGCAACACTACACTTAAACAAAAGACAAAAAAAATACTTTTTGTTTTTGTTGACATATTTCAAGCATGAGTAAAAAGTTACTCAGAAAGTTTTGGTGAAGATTTAATCTCAACTAAATCATGAAGATTGAAGTTTTGATGATGAAGATATAAAGTTTTATTTCAACATTAAAGACTTAATTTACCTTACAAAGGAAGGTTGCTTCATGGAAATAAAGGCAAGATATAAAGGAGTATAAATGCTTTCAAGAAAGAAGATTGTTGAAGATTCTCTCAAGTGCTGAAGATACAAGTTTAAAAGTTTCAGTTTTGGGTGATGGATAAAAAGAGTAAGTCATAAATCCCATTCAAGACCATTTCAAACTTGAGAGCAAGTCATATTTTTGCAAAAACCTTTTTCTACGCTTTTAATCGATTAGGAATCGAAATAAAATCGATTATATAACTTAAAATTTGAATTAAAAGAGTTTAACGAACAAAATAATTAATTAAGTGTTTTTGATAATCGATTATATTGCTTCTAGGTTTCATATAATCAATTATGGCCTTAATCTAATCGATTATATCAGGAAAAATATGTTTTCCAGTTTCACTCGATATAATCGATTACATTATTTATATAATCAATTAAATACGACGATTTTGCAAATTCAATGTTGAACCAACCTAAGAATGGAAACTTTGAGCTGATTTCAAATTATAAAATGAAAGGCAACCTCTTAGGTTAAACACATCCGATTAAACACAAAATTAGAGTGTTCTCGCTAAAGTTTTTCAAAACCGCTTTCTTGTTCTCTCAAGGTTGATCTAAGTTCTTGGAAGTGGTGATTGCATTGTGCTTAAGCTTTCATATCTAGCACTCATAAGGTGTTTTCTTTACTGTTTATTGATTGTTGTAATTCATCCCTTGGATCTGTTGTAAAGGGAGGTGTGTTCATCTCTTGTGTGTCAAGAGAGGTGGGGATCATCCTTACTGTGTCTAAGGAGGTGTTTCTGTTTATCTTTAATTGTTTTTATGTTGTGTCACTGATTAGTGTTTGTAATTACTTTTAAAGATAGTGGGGTGATCATCACGTGTTTGTGGTGATTGGGAACGTGACGTAGGATTGGCTAAATCGAACCGAGTATAAATCTTTGTGTTCTATCTCTCTTTCCCTCTCCCTTTATTTTCTTGTGGATCATATTACCAATTGTTATTCAAACTGCTCTTATCAAAGGTTAAGGAAAATCCGAATCTTGATTATAGAAGTATTATCTAGAATCTGGAAAATTATTTTGAATAAGGAAAAGTCTTTTAAAAATCCAATTCAACCCCACTCTTGATTTTTACATTCGTCATTATTTCTAACAGTTTTGTCTTTGAAAATCATTTTTCTTAATTTGGATTATATACATTAGAGTTACCTTATTACTATTTCACTTTTAATATGGTAAAATTAATTCTCTTAAAGAAACAATTTTTTCACACATTAAACTTATACCAGAACTTTTATACAAGAGAAATTAAACATGTATCACTGAAAGCAATCAAGTATTGGTGCTCGTGTGTGTATATATATCACCTTTGACTTATTCCCTTCTTAGGGTATCATAAGAATCTTTGACTTATCCTTTAATTCATATCATAAAGAGCGTACAAGAATAATTAGGAACCAAACAGAGATGAAAGAGGAAAACCCCTCTTTCAAGAACACACCTAAAATAAGGAATTGGGGTCAAACAATCAAAATATTATCAAATTAATAAATTACACATATTATTCTTCAATTCACTTCATAAAAAGCATACAAGAGTAATTAGGAATCAAACAGAGTGAAATAAAAAAACCCTTCTTTTACACCTGAAATAAGGACAGGGGCTAATTCCACTACCCAATAGATATCACATACCTAAAGCAAGTTCTCACTTATTCTTTAGAGAAAAGGTACGTAAAATAGGGTAAAAAAATTGTGTAAAATAAGCAAGAGTATGTTTTACGTATTTTAAAGAAAAGAAACCACCAATAACATCCTCTAATTAAACAATTAAATTAAAATAATTATATTAATTACATTAAAAATCTTGAAAAGTCCTCAAAACATTTAATTAATCTAAAACAATATTGGGTTGTTTCCAGTACACATCTCATGGATTCATCAAGCATAATATGGCACATGATGAAAGGTCTCCCTTGCATTGAAAGTACTAAGACCATAGGTGCTTGCAAATACTATTTGATATGCTGAAAGTCTTTTTGGAAGTCTTCATTCCATTAATTGTTTGATTCTTCCACTGGTAGTTTAAAGATTGACTACAAGTAGCGATTAACTAGATAAAAACCTAACTTTGTAATTTAAACTTCTCAAGAAACAATAAACCACCTTTTTATACTAGCTAGGGGTTGTCATTTCAACAATAGCTTGTACTATGTCAAGATCAACTTCTAAGCCTTTTTCACTACAACAAATCCCAACAATTTTTCTAACTTTACTCCGAAAGCATATTTAGCTAGGTTCAAAGGAAGTTTATACTTCCTCAGGTGATCAAATAACTTCTGTAAATTGGCGATATGTTCTTTCCTTGTCTTTGATTTGATTATCATACCGTTAACATACACCTCAATCTCTTTATGCATCAGTCATGGAACAATGTTACTATCATCGTTTGATATTTTGCCCTAACATTTTTCAATCCAAATGACATTACTTTGTAGCAAAATGTTCCTCATGGTGTAATGAATATGATTTATTCAATGTCTTTTGGTGTCATCTTAACTTGATTGTACCTAGAACTCATCCATGAAGGAGAAGAATGATGGTTTACCAGTATTATCGACCAACACATCTATGTGAGGTAAAAGGAAATCATCATTGGGGTTATCCCTATTTAGTTCCCGATAATCAACACATCCTTACTCTTTCTTCTTTCTTTGGAACATGCACTATATTGGAAACCAATTGGGGAACTTAACCACTACCAAGAATCCTATGTCAATTTCTTTCTTTACCTCTTCTATAATCTTTAATGACATTTATAGCTTCATTTGCCTTAATTTTTGCTTTGCTAGTGGATATTTTGACTTTAAGGGTAACTGTGGTCAACTATGCTAGGGTCTATGTTAGGCATATCTTGATATAACCATGAAAAATGCCAACATACTCATAGAAAATCTTAACCAACTAAATCCCTTTCACTCTCCTCTATAGTAGTGTCGACATTGACTTCCTTCTTATCACTTTTGTTTCCCATATTCATCATTTCAACCTCTTCCTCATGAGGCATAATTACTTGATCCTCCTACTCCACCAACCTTTTCAACTTGATGGGTGCTTCTAAATCATCATCACCTCATCGAATTCATAAATAGTATGATCAAAATTATAGCATGAGATAGTAACATTATTATTTAGAATGTGGTTATTTTCAAATTTGTAATTTGGTACTAACATGGAATATATGAAAAGAGAATATAAGGAAATGTTACAATTGGGAAAATAAAAGGAAGAATGGATAAGAAACAAAATGAATAATTAGAAAGTTGCAGAGTGTGTTTCATTCATCAGTCATACCAAAAAAGTAACATGCAAGCCCACTTTAAAAAACATAAATGTTGAGTATAATTTAAGAGTTTACATTATAATTACTTTGAAGGTGGATTAAAAACCATTGAAAATTTGATAATCTTCCAATTATGAAGCTTTTCGCAATAGTTGCAAGGGTACTCCAAGTTGGTACAACTATCATCATCTTAACTTTCTTTAGTCATAGCCACGTGATTGGTATGCTCTAGTCCTCCACTTTGAAAACTCTGATAAAGGTCATAAATAGAAATTTTCTTGATTTTCAGCTCTCAACAAGCCAACCTTCTCTTTTGCTATCCTTCATTTTCCAATTTTAGTGATTTTATAGCCTATACCACACTAAGTTTTATTTTTTGATAGCTCCAACAACTTGATAACTCCATTTAGGCTTTTTCCTAATTCATTACCTGGACGATATCCTCCATTCAACATGACTTTTGTTGCCACAACTACTACTCTTGAGAGTTTTGAACCCCTGGTTAGGGGCTAACTAAGAAGTATCCATTACTTCCAAGGACTGAAAAGATGTTTAGGGTTTTTTCAGTTGCTTCATCTAATTTATTATTCAAAGTGGCTTTCATAACTTCTACTAAACTTTTACTCTTTATAAATGTATTTATATTTGAGTATATGTGTGCACTAGAAACAACAAGAGACATTATTAAGATGAATTAGAAAGAAACAAAATAAAGGGATCATTTATACACATTCATATTATAAAGAGTGGGCTAAGTGCTTAGTAGACTCGTTGGATGATTCTAACTCATGTCTTATAAAAGAAAAGAAGTGAACTTAAAGTATTCTAGAAGCTTATATGCCCTACCAAAGAACATTGCTATCTCTATTGTTCCATCCTGTGTATGACAATATGAGTTTACCACCATCATAGATAAAATAGCAATGATTCCTTTGAGAAAAGTTACAGAGGAGCTATGGTGATGGAAGGTGACTATCGTCGAAGCAACCATGGTTAGGGAAATCACCAGGGTGATGGAGGAGAGAAAGGAATGGGTGGAAGGATAAGTTGTGTCATTATTGTAGGGGAGACTAGAGAATGTGTGGGAATGAGAAAGACCTAGGGTAAGAGTGGTGATTGTGATTATCGGAAACACTTCTAAAGGGTTTCTAATTGACTTTCAACAATGCTAGAAGTTGTTTCCCGTAAAGGTATTTTTATTCTCATATCTTATTTCTTTTGCTTCTTTTCGTTATATGAGCTAAACACTATAAATACAACATTATGCATATGAAATCAAAAATGGGATTAGAGGATAATAAATAATTGTCACACTTGGTGAAGAAAACAGTTTGACTTGAATATTGGAATTCCATGGTTTTTGTTTATTTGTTCTACTTTGGCTTGAAAACTAGAATTGTTTGTTATTGTGGTTTAGATGTTCATTTTGTTTTCTATTTTTTTTATAATTTTGGCAAAAAATTCTAACCCCTAATCAATCTAAATCTCTTAAAGTTCTTTGAATATGCAATTAATGACAAGTTCAAACATTTTAAACAATCTTATACAATTTTTAGGAGATTTTTTGTTCGTTCTAGCTATTTTGAAAATGACTTATAGTTCGTGTTCTAGCTCTATGAAGAGTGCCTATAACTCTCTAAAGGGTGGTTCTAGCTCTTTGATGGTGCAACTTTAACTCTCTAATGGTGGCTTTAGCTCTCTGATGGTGTCTCTAACTCTCTTTTGGTGGTTCTAGTTCTCTAATGGTGGTGACTATAGTTTTATAATGAGGAGTCTAGCTTGATGGCGACTTTAGCTTTCGATGGTGGCTTTAGTTTATAGTGGTTCTAACTCTATGATGTTGGTGACTATACCTTTATGTTAGTAGTTAGTTATTGCTTGAGGATGATTTTGCATTTAAGGGATTACACAAAATATTATGATAAAAGTATTAGGCAGCAAACAAAGTTACAAAATCGCTTTAAGATGATAACTTTAACCAAAGAAGCACTACCAAATGCTTTTTTTTGTTCTTAAAGTTTTTCTTGAAGTTATAGATCATTTGATAGCAAGTGCTAAAGTATCTCAGATTATATACTCTGTTAGTTTGTAATATTTTAGTTGTAATATTTGTTTTGATGAGCTTGGTAACAACTTTATGTTATGTGTTGCATGCATCTGTTATGCACAGCTAACATCTTTTATGCACCGCTCCTTCTATTAGCATCTGCTATGAAAATGTATTTTGTGAACTGTTTAAGATTAAGATGATTTAATTTCTCTTATATTCTCTTTATGCATATATCATCTGATAGAACCTAATCCACGCTGCTCGATGATTTCACGACGGCCCCAAACCGACGTTGAATCGGAGACGCAAAGTAATATTTTCAACGCCGGTTCAATTGAACCGACGTTGAAAATCACAAAGACTTACAACGCCTGCTAGGGCTAGAACCGACGCTGTAGGTGTCACCGAAACTTACAACGCTCTGCTCTAGCCCTAACCGACGCTGTAAGTCGCTCTACAACTGCAATGCAGTTTTCTAATTTTCTCATTTTCCCTAAATTTTAGTACCTGCATATCAAATAAACCAGCAAACCAGCCACAATTTCATATATAATACATTTCAAATAGCTAAATTTCAAAGATAGACTCTCTACTCTCTAGTGCAAAGGTTTGGTGAAGATATCAGCTAATTGATGTTTTGTATCTATATCTATGTATTCTATAATGCAATCCTTAGCTATATGATCTCTAATGAAATGATGTCTAATTTCTATATGCTTTGTCTTAGAAGAACAATTTAAAAAAGAAAGATTGATGTAAAAACAACATTATTGAATGGATCTAATCGATCTTGAAAAATCATAAAAATAGTTAGACATTGAATTTTCTGCTAATTTTTGTTGTGTTATGTTCTTTTGATGTGTACTTGAATAAAGAGGCCTCACATCCCCCAAAATAATCATAGTTTTGAAAATACAAAATTTAGGTGTAGAAAAACTTCAAACGATCATAACTTTTGCTACTGACCTCGGATGGAGATGCGTAAAAATGAAAGTTTTGGAAATGACCCAACGAACCTGTTGGCAAATCCCAAAGGGGATTTGGGCAAAAAAATTTCAAAAATCCTCCATTTACTATAACTTTTTATTATTTTACTATTTTTTACCTATTTTTCTAAATTTTGGCCATTTATGTGACTAACTTGCACTTGTCGAAAAATTTTGAAAAATTTGTGGAGTTGTGTCGTACCAAACAGAGAATTATCATGCCATTACATCTTAGAAATTTCATAGTTGCATGTTCTTTTGTCCTAATTGCATCATTTTGCATACGGTTTTTGTCATAATTCCTCTGTTATTAAATCCAAATTTTTATACAAAATCAAACAACATCAAATAAAGCCCCATGGGCACAACTGCAACATCAGAACAATCATCTACACTACAGCCATTTCAATAACTCTAATCATACAAACACTATCTACAAAACAAAAAACAATAAAAATAATAAAAATCCACTAACCTGGCAAATGACAATGGCGCAAAGCAACTGGTGGCGGTGGCTAAAGGAGGAACGCAAAGACCAAAGCAAGGGGCACAAGAGATGAACGGCAAGTAAGACCGACAAGGCATGCAAGGCACAAGGATGAACGCGCACCGGCAAGGCACAAGGAGGGCGGCAAGCGACGGCGACAACACCCAAGGAGGAAGGGCGGCAGGGGTGGCAGGGGTGGCAGCAGCAGGGCGTGCACCCGCTATGGGGTGGCGACGAGGAAGGAGAGAGAGACCGGCCGCAGCACCCGATTTGGATGTGAGGCACTGAGCGCGCAGAGAGGATCGGAGAGCGGAGCTTCGAGGGCTCGACTCACAAGCACGTGCAAGCGAGAAAGAAGAGGCGGAATAGGTTTTGGGCAGTTTCTACGCCGGTTGCAATTTATAACCGACTTGAGAATGTTTTGAATTTCTGCTATTCTACGCCGTCTGTGACTTATAACCCGACGAGAATATTTTGAATTCTGACAGATTCCACGCCGGTTACGAAACAACCCACGAGTGGTGTTGACATCTCTACGCCGGTTAGTTACAGTAACCGACGTAGAATGTAGCATTGAAACATTCTAATGCCGGTTACAGATTACAACCGACGTGAGAATGGAAACAAATCAAACATTCCCACGCCGTTTGTATTTAAAACCGACGTAGAATGCATGCGACGTAGATTCCTAATTCCTCAGAGTAGTGCATGTTTTTTTCTTTCTGTGTATATCTATTTCTATTACCATAAGTATAATTGTTAAACTTAAGAAAACACAATGGAGCAATTTAATTAATTAATTCAAGTTTTAATTGATTAAATGAACCATATTTATGCTTTAATTAATTATTTCAAGTTTTTATTCTCAATTTCTTTTAAAAGATTTTAGAAAATATGTTTAGGTTCTAATTAAGATTTATGATAAATGAAAGCAAATTCGAACTTAATCTAGTCTAAATACATTATACACACTCATTTATAGATAGCAACTTTAAATACCTAATACATTTGATTTATAATCAAAATTTTATTAATTAAAGTTTTCAAACATCAAAATTTTTTATCAACAAAAAGCTATTTTTAAGTTAAAGTTACAAAGAAAAAATTATCAATAAAATTGAAGTTTATTTTGTGAATTTTCATTTTTGTCTAACTTAAAAACACATTATAGATATTTGGTTAAATGTTTAAAATCTTTGATTTTGTTTAAAACTAGTTATCGTATGAATAAAAATTGTGGGTGGAATAAATTTGGTTCTTCTTGAAACTATAAAAGTTTCAATTTAATCTTAAAATTTTAAAAAATTAAAATAAAGTTCTCGAATGTAATTTTCACCTATCATATCAATTTATTTTTCATACATATTATTAAAAGGAAATTTAGATAATATGTTATTATTAAAAATTAATTTAGTCCATACTATTGTACGAATTTGGTGTCTGCATTTTTCTAACAATCTTAAATTTATTTCAAAAATAGTATTGCATAATATTTGAGTAAGTAAAGCATCCAAAACGCATATCAAAGTATGTTTAGATCTCTGGCACACCACAAATCATGCCAGGGGCTCTCATCTTAAATATTTTATATCTCCTTCATTACTCAATATTTTTACATCATTCCAACGGTTTTAGTTTCCCAAAACCTTTTATTTAAATCTAAAAATGATAATACAGTTTAATAGCTTAGGATTTAGGTCCTCATTTTGCAAGAAAATGGACTACAAAGAATCTGGTCAGTACTTCCACTGACCAGTGAACACTTTTACTAAAAAAAATCATAACTCATATAGTAAAACATAATTTTGGATAATTCCTGGACTCCAATCACCAAAAAACATAGGTCTAAAACTTCTTAGTTCATATCTACTCCAAAAAGTAACTCCAAAGCTCTGAAATTCTAAGCATAACACAAAGCAAATTCTCGGACGAGAAAAAGCCTGTCCAGAAACATCCTTTATTAAAACCTTCAACTCACAAAATACGACACTTTTTAAAATGATTCTTGAGTTTAGATTTTAAAAACAAATAGAAATAAATTTGTTTAGTTCAGACCATGCTCAAAAGGTGACTCTAAATAGGTCCAAATCACTATAACTTACAGGTCTAAGATTTGAGTTCATAAATTTCTAGTCAGGAACATACTAACTAAGAAAAATTATATCTTAAGCTAGAAAAAGGTTTTTTGCATGATTCTTGTTTCTAGGTCATCATAGCACATGTAACTAAATTTTTTTCTCTTTTCCCATTCTCAAGGTACCACGAAATGTGCTCAAACCACATTGAAACCCAAATAGAAAAACTGTCCAGCAAATGAAACAACCATGGTACACTTTAACAGAAATTTATAAGTAAAAATCTAAAATAGAGTTAAGTGAAATTTCAATCCCCTTGGCCTCTTAACACATAAAGGTGTCACTTTTAGGTCATAGGCCAAAAATAGGAAAGGGAAAAATATGAGAAATGGATTCCTTTACCATGGGTCAGCAAATGCTTCATTCCTGTTTTCTCAGCACTATCTCCACTAAAAAGCTTGTAACTTTTTCATTTCACAATCTTTTTGAGTGTTACTTGTTTCTATGGATTCTTAATAAATAAAGATTTCATATTTATGTTCAAACTAAGAACAAAAGCAAAGAAATTAAAGATAGACTCAAACACAAATAGTCACTAAAATGTCAAACATAACAAAGTTGCCCTCTTTTCTCTTGTGCTATTTTCTTTTGTTTCCAGTTTCAACTTTATATGATTTAAGTCCAAGTCTCATATTTTCTAGCTCCAAAGCTCCACCATTTTCAAGGGTTGTAAGATATTTAAGAGTTCTGTTAAGACACTACTTAGTAGGTCAAGTTTTATTAAGTTTCTTAGACAATAAAACTTCCCTCCAACCAAACTAAATCTTGAGTTGAAGATGCAGCAAAAAGTCCCAAGAAAGCATTTTTATTGAACCAAATCATATAAATATGGCATGAACATCATAAAGGAATAATAGGAAGAGAATGGAAAAGAAGAAAGTCTCATTTGGTCAGGAAATATCAAAATAAAGAGAAGGGAAGACTCCTCTATTCCTTAATGTCTTAGACAAAGGTGTTCTTTGGGGATAAGAGGTGGAGGATGATCTCTCCTTGAGTTCTCAAGGTTCTTGTTCAAGAAAGAGAGAAAAGAGAGAAACTTGGTGTGAAGGAAGAGTGTGGTAAGGAGAAGTTTTGGACTTATGCAAGGAGTAGAGATAAAATGTTGTTGTTTCAACTTTTTTAGGGCTTTTGGGCGGTCCTTATTTTTGGGCTAGGTTGATATCCAACCAAGTGTGGGGTGTGACTTATAACATTTGCGCCTTGTTGGACTTAAGAGAGTCCACTTGACTAAGGGAGAGGTTGGTCTAGGTTTCACCAAAGTGGTTTAATTTAATTAGGTTGCCAACCTACCTATTCTAGAGCTCAACTTATTCAACTTATTTTGAATTGCTAGACTCATGCATTTTTTTTAATTATAGTTCTATCATTAGTGAGTTAACATAACAATCAATACAAGACATCTAGTCAAATAGGTTTTCATTGATAAGTGTTA
>JAMXMO010001141.1:0-27449 GCA_030347555.1 Lablab purpureus | reverse complement strand
CCTCAGTCTCCGCCTCTAGTCTCCTGGTCTCGTAGTCTCCGGTCCGCAGCCTCCGGTCCGCAGCCTCCTAGTCTCTAGTCTCTAGTCTCTAGTCTGCAGCCTCAAGTCTCTAGTCTCTAGTCTCTAGTCTCTAGTCTCTAGTCTCTAGAGTCTAGTCTCTAGTCTCTAGTCTCTAGTCTCTAGTCTCTAGTCTCTAGTCTCTAGTCGCTAGTCTCTAGTCTCTAGTCTCTAGTCTCTAGTCTCTAGTCTCTAGTCCCTAGTCCGTAGTCTCTAGTCTCTAGTCTCTAGTCTCTAGTCTCTAGTCTCTAGTCTCTAGGCCCTAGTCTATAGTCTGTAGTCTCTAGTATCTAGTCTCTAGTCTGTAGTCTCTAGTCTCCAGTCTCTAGTCTCTAGTCTGCAGACTCGAGTCTCTAGTCTCTTGTATCTAGTCTCTAGTCTGCAGTCTCTAGTCTGCAGTCTCTAGTCTCTAGTCTCTAGTCTCTAGTCTCTAGTCTCTAGTCTCTTGTCTCTAGTGTCTAGTCTCTAGTCTCTAGTCTCTAGTCTCTTGTCAGCAGTCTCTAGTCTCTACTCTGCAGTCTCTAGTCTTTAGTCTGCTGTCTTTAGTGTCTAGTCTGCAGTCTCTAGTCTCTGGTCTCTAGTCTGCAGTCTCTAGTCTCTAGTCTCAAGTCTCTAGTCTCCAGTATCTACTCTCCAGTCTCTAGTCTCTAGTCTCTAGTCTCCATTCTCTAGTCTCTAGTCTCTAGTCTCTAGTCTCTATTCTGCAGTCTCTAGAGTCTAGTCTGCAGTCTCTAGTCTCTAGTCTCTAGTCTGCAGTCTCTAATCTCTTCTCTCTAGTCTCTAGTCTCTAGTCTCTAGTCTGTAGTCTGTAGTCTGTAGTCTCTAGTCTCTAGTCTCTAGTCTCTAGTCTCTAGTCTCTAGTCTCTAGTCTCTAGTCTCTAGTCTCTAGTCTCTAGTCTCTAGTCTCTAGTCTCTAGTCTCTAGTCTCTAGTCTCTAGTCTCTAGTCTCTAGTCTCTAGTCTGCAGTCTCTAGTCTCTAGTCTCTAGTCTCTAGTCTCTAGTCTCTAGTCTCTAGTCTCTAGTCTCTAGTCTGTAGTCTCGAGTCTCTAGTCTCTTGTATCTAGTCTCTAGTCTGCAGTCTCTAGTCTCTAGTCTCTAGTCTCTAGTCTCTAGTCTCTAGTCTCTTGTCTCTAGTGTCTAGTCTCTAGTCTCTAGTCTCTAGTCTCTTGTCAGCAGTCTCTAGTCTCTATTCTGCAGTCTCTAGTCTTTAGTCTGCTGTCTTTAGTGTCTAGTCTGCAGTCTCTAGTCTGCAGTCTCTAGTCTCTAGTCTCAAATCTCTAGTCTCCAGTCTCTAGTCTCCAGTCTCTAGTCTCTAGTCTCCAGTCTCTAGTCTCTAGTCTGCAGTCTCTAGTCTCTATTTTGCAGTCTCTAGTCTCTAGTCTGCAGTCTCTAGTCTCTAGTCTCTAGTCTGCAGTCTCTAATCTCTAGTCTCTAGTCTCTAGTCTCTAGTCTCTAGTCTCTAGTCTCTAGTCTCTAGTCTCTAGTCTCTAGTCTGTAGTCTCTAGTCTCTAGTCTCTAGTCTCTAGTCTCTAGTCTCTAGTCTCTAGTCTCTAGTCTCTAGTCTCTAGCCTCTAGTCTCTAGTCTCTAGTCTCTAGTCTCTAGTCTCTAGTCTCTAGTCTCTAGTGTCTAGTCTGTACTCTCTAGTCTGCAGTCTCTAGTCTGTAGTCTCTAGTCTCTAGTCTCTTGTCTCTAGACTCTAGTCTCTAGTCTCTAGTCTCTAGTCTCTAGTCTCTAGTCTCTAGTCTCTAGTCTCTAGTCTCTAGTCTCTAGTCTCTAGTCTCTAGTCTCTAGTCTCTAGTCTCTAGTCTCTAGTCTCTAGTCTCTAGTCTCTAGTCTCTAGTCTCTAGTCTCTAGTCTCTAGTCTCTAGTCTCTAGTCTCTAGTCTCTAGTCTCTAGTCTCTAGTCTCTAGTCTCTAGTCTCTAGTCTCTAGACTCTAGTCTCTAGTCTCTAGTCTCTAGTCTCTAGTCTCTAGTCTCTAGTCTCTAGACTCCAGTCTCTAGACTCTAGTCTCTAGTCTCTAGTCTCTAGTCTCTACTCTCTAGTCTCTAGTCTGCAGTCTCTAGTCTGCAGTCTCTAGTCTCCAGTCTCTAGTCTCTAGTCTCTATTCTGCAGTCTCTAGTATCTAGTCTGCAGTCTCTAGTCTCTAGTCTGCAGTCTGTAGTCTCTAGTCTGCAGTCTCTTGTCTCTTTTGTGCAGTCTCTAGTTTCTATTCTGCTGTCTCTAGTCTACAGTCTCTAGTCCCTGGTCTCTAGTCTGCAGTCTCTAGTCTCTAGTCTCTAGTCTCAAGTCTCTAGTCTCCAGTCTCTAGTCTCCAGTCTCTAGTCTCTAGTCTCCAGTCTCTAGTCTCTAGTATGCAGTCTCTAGTCTCTAGTCTGCAGTCTCTAGTCTCTAGTGTCTAGTCTCTAGTCTCTAGTCTCTAGTCTCTAGTCTCTAGTCTCTAGTCTCTAGTCTCCAGTCTCTAGTCTCTCTAGTCTCTAGTCTCTAGTCTGCAGTCTCTAGTCTAGTCTAGTCTCTAGTCTCTAGTCTCTAGTCTCTAGTCTGTAGTCTGTAGTCTGTAGTCTCTAGTCTCTAGTCTCTAGTCTCTAGTCTCTAGTCTCTAGTCTCTAGTCTCTAGTCTCTAGTCTCTAGTCTCTAGTCTCTAGTCTCTAGTCTCTAGTCTCTAGTCTCTAGTCTCTAGACTCCAGTCTCTAGACTCTAGTCTCTAGTCTGTAGTCTCTACTCTCTAGTCTCTAGTCTGCAGTCTCTAGTCTGCAGTCTCTAGTCTCCAGTCTCTAGTCTCTAGTCTCTATTCCGCAGCCTCTAGTATCTAGTCTCGCAGCCTCTAGTCTCTAGTCTGCAGCCTCGTAGTCTCTAGTCTCAGCCTCTAGTTTGCGCCTCTTGTCTCTTTGTGCAGCCTCTAGTTTCTATTCTCGTCGTCTCTAGTCTACGCCTCTAGTCCCTGGTCTCTAGTCTGCAGTCTCTAGTCTCTAGTCTCTAGTCTCAAGTCTCTAGTCTCCAGTCTCTAGCCTCTAGTCTCTAGTCTCTAGTCTCCAGTCTCTAGTCTCTAGTATGCAGTCTCTAGTCTCTAGTCTGCAGTCTCTAGTCTCTAGTCTCTAGTCTCTAGTCTCTAGTCTCTAGTCTCTAGTCTCTAGTCTCTAGTCTCTAGTCTCTAGTCTCTAGTCTCTAGTCTCTAGTCCCTAGTCTCTAGTCTCTAGTCTCTAGTCTCTAGTCTCTAGTCTCTAGTCTCTAGTCTCTAGTCTCTAGTCTCTAGTCTCTAGTCTCTAGTCTCTAGTCTCTAGTCTCTAGTCTCTAGTCTCTAGTCTCTAGTCTCTAGTCTCTAGTGTCTAGTCTCTAGTCTCTAGTCTGCAGTCTCTAGTCTCTAGTCTCCAATCTCTAGTCTCCAGTCTCTAGTCTCTAGTCTGCAGTCTCTAGTCTCTATTCTGCAGTCTCTAGTCTCTAGTCTGCAGTCTCTAGTCTCTAGTCTCTAGTCTGCAGTCTCTAATCTCTAGTCTCTAGTCTGTAGTCTGTAGTCTGTAGTCTCTAGTCTCTAGTCTCTAGTCTCTAGTCTCTAGTGTCTCGTCTGTACTCTCTAGTCTGCAGTCTCTAGTCTCTAGTCTCTAGTCTCTAGTCTCTAGTCTCTTGTCTCTAGACTCTAGTCTCTAGTCTCTAGTCTCTAGTCTCTCTAGTCTCTAGTCTCTAGTCTCTAGTCTCTAGTCTCTAGTCTCTAGTCTCTAGTCTCTAGTCTCTAGTCTCTAGTCTCTAGTCTCTAGTCTCTAGTGTCTAGTCTCTAGTCTCTAGTCTCTAGTCTCTAGTCTCTAGTCTCTAGTCTCTAGTCTCTAGTCTCTAGTCTCTAGTCTCTAGTCTCTAGTCTCTAGTCTCTAGTCTGCAGTCTCTAGTCTCTAGTCTCCAGTCTCTAGTCTCCAGTCTCTAGTCTCTAGTCTGCAGTCTCTAGTCTCTATTCTGCAGTCTCTAGTCTCTAGTCTGCAGTCTCTAGTCTCTAGTCTGCAGTCTCTAGTCTCTAGTCTCTAGTCTCTAGTCTCTAGTCTCTAGTCTCTAGTCTCTAGTCTCTAGTCTCTAGTCTCTAGTCTCTAGTCTCTAGTCTCTAGTCTCTAGTGTCTCGTCTGTACTCTCTAGTCTCTAGTCTCTAGTCTCTAGTCTCTTGTCTTTAGACTCAAGTCTCTAGTCTCTAGTCTCTAGTCTCTAGTCTCTAGTCTCTAGTCTCTAGTCCCTAGTCTCTACTCTCTAGTCTCTACTCTCTAGTCTCTAGTCTCTAGTCTCTAGTCTCTAGTGTCTAGTCTCTAGTCTCTAGTCTCTAGTCTCTAGTCTCTAGTCTCTAGTCTCTAGTCTCTAGTCTCTAGTCTCTAGTCTCTAGTCTCTAGACTCTAGTCTCTAGACTCTAGTCTCTAGTCTCTAGTCTCTAGTCTCTAGTCTCTATTCTCTAGACTCTAGTCTCCAGACTCTAGTCTCTAGTCTCTAGTCTCTAATCTCAACTCTCTAGTCTCTAGTCTCTAGTCTGCAGTCTCTAGTCTCCAGTCTCTAGTCTCCAGTCTCTAGTCTCTAGTCTCTATTCTGCAGTCTCTAGTCTCTAGTCTGCAGTCTCTAGTCTCTAGTCTGCAGTCTGTAGTCTCTAGTCTGCAGTCTCTAGTCTGCAGTCTCTTGTCTCTTTTGTGGAGTCTCTAGTTTCTGTTCTGCTGTCTCTAGTCTACAGTCTTTAGTCCCTGGTCTCTAGTCTGCAGTCTCTAGTCTCTAGTCTGTAGTCTCAAGTCTCTAGTCTCCAGTCTCTAGTCTCCAGTCTCGAGTCTCTAGTCTCCAGTCTCTAGTCTCTAGTCTGCAGTCTCTAGTCTCTAGTCTCTAGTCTCTAGTCTCTAGTCTCTAGTCTCTAGTCTCTAGTCTCTAGTCTCTAGTCTCTAGTCTCTAGTCTCTAGTCTCTAGTCTCTAGTCTCTAGTCTCTAGTCTCTTGTCTCTAGACTCTAGTCTCTAGTCTCTAGTCTCTAGTCTCTAGTCTCTAGTCTCTAGTCTCTAGTCTCTAGTCTCTAGTCTCTAGTCTCTAGTCTCTAGTCTCTAGTCTCTAGTCTCTAGTCTCTAGTATCTAGACTCTAGTCTCTAGACTCTAGTCTCTAGTCTCTAGTCTCTAGTCTCTAGTCTCTAGTCTCTAGTCTCTAGTGTCTAGACTCTAGTCTCTAGTCTCTAGTCTCTACTCTCTACTCTCTATTCTCTAGTCTCTAGTCTGCAGTCCCTAGTCTCGAGTCTCTAGTCTCTAGTCTCTAGTCTCTATTCTGCAGTCTCTAGTCTCTAGTCTCTAGTCTCTAGTCTCTAGTCTCTAGTCTGCAGTCTCTAGTCTCTAGTCTCTAGTCTCTAGTCTTAAGTCTCTAGTCTCCAGTCTCTAGTGTCCAGTCTCTAGTCTCTAGTCTCCAGTCTCTAGTCTCTAGTCTCTAGTCTCTAGTCTCTAGTCTCTAGTCTCTAGTCTCAAGTCTCTAGTCTCCAGTCTCTAGTCTCCAGTCTCTAGTCTCTAGTCTCCAGTTTCTAGTCTCTAGTCTGCAGTCTCTAGTCTGCAGTCTGCAGTCTCTAATCTCTAGTCTCTAGTCTCTAGTCTCTAGTGTCTAGTCTCTAGTCTCTAGTCTCTAGTCTCTAGTCTCTAGTCTCTAGTCTCTAGTCTCTAGTCTCTAGTCTCTAGTCTCTAGTCTCTAGTCTCTACTCTCTATTCTCTAGTCTCTAGTCTGCAGTCTCTAGTCTCGAGTCTCTAGTCTCTAGTCTCTAGTCTCTATTCTGCAGTCTCTAGTCTCTAGTCTCTAGTCTGCAGTCTCTAGTCTGCAGTCTCTAGTCTCTTTTGTGCAGTCTCTAGTTTCTATTCTGCTGTCTCTAGTCTACAGTCTCTAGTCTCTGGTCTCTAGTCTCTAGTGTCTAGACTCTAGTCTCTAGTCTCTAGTCTCTACTCTCTACTCTCTATTCTCTAGTCTCTAGTCTCGAGTCTCTAGTCTCTAGTCTCTAGTCTCTAGTCTCTAGTCTCTAGTCTCTAGTCTCTAGTCTCTAGTCTCTAGTCTCTAGTCTGCAGTCTCTAGTCTGCAGTCTCTAGTCTCTTTTGTGCAGTCTCTAGTTTCTATTCTGCTGTCTCTAGTCTACAGTCTCTAGTCTCTGGTCTCTAGTCTGCAGTCTCTAGTCTCTAGTCTCTAGTCTTAAGTCTCTAGTCTCCAGTCTCTAGTGTCCAGTCTCTAGTCTCTAGTCTCCAGTTTCTAGTCTCTAGTCTGCAGTCTCTAGTCTCTAGTCTGCAGTCTGCAGTCTCTAATCTCTAGTCTCTAGTCTCTAGTCTCTAGTCTCTAGTGTCTAGTCTCTAGTCTCTAGTCTCTAGTCTCTAGTCTCTAGTCTCTAGTCTCTAGTCTCTAGTCTCTAGTCTCTAGTCTCTAGTCTCTAGTCTCTAGTCTCTAGTCTCTAGTCTCTAGTCTCTAGTCTCTAGTCTCTAGTCTCTAGACTCTAGTCTCTAGACTCTAGTCTCTAGTCTCTAGTCTCTAGTCTCTAGTCTCTAGTGTCTAGACTCTAGTCTCTAGACTCTAGTCTCTAGTCTTTAGTCTCTAGTCTCTAGTCTCTACTCTCTATTCTCTAGTCTCTAGTCTGCAGTCTCTAGTCTCGAGTCTCTAGTCTCTAGTCTCTATTCTGCAGTCTCTAGTCTCTAGTCTCTAGTCTGCAGTCTCTAGTCTCTAGTCTCTAGTCTGCAGTCTCTAGTCTCTTTTGTGCAGTCTCTAGTTTCTATTCTGCTGTCTCTAGTCTACAGTCTCTAGTCTCTGGTCTCTAGTCTGCAGTCTCTAGTCTCTAGTGTGCAGTCTCAAGTCTCTAGTCTCCGCCTCTAGTCTCCAGCCTCAGCCTCTAGTCTCCGGGCCTCTAGTCTCTAGTCTCAGCCTCTAGTCTCTAGTCTCAGCAGTCTCTAATCTCTAGTCTCTAGTCTCTAGTCTCTAGTGTCTAGTCTCTAGTCTCTAGTCTCTAGTCTCTAGTCTCTAGTCTCTAGTCTCTAGTCTCTAGTCTCTAGTCTCTAGTCTCTAGTCTCTAGTCTCTAGTCTCTAGTCTCTAGTCTCTAGTCTCTAGTCTCTAGTGTCTCATCTGTACTCTCTAGTCTCTAGTCTCTAGTCTCTAGTCTCTTGTCTTTAGACTCAAGTCTCTAGTCTCTAGTCTCTAGTCTCTAGTCTCTAGTCTCTAGTCTCTAGTCTCTAGTCTCCAGTCTCTAGTCTCCAGTCTCTAGTCTCTAGTCTGCAGTCTCTAGTCTCTATTCTGCAGTCTCTAGTCTCTAGTCTGCAGTCTCTAGTCTCTAGTCTGCAGACTCTAATCTCTAGTCTCTAGTCTCTAGTCTCTAGTCTCTAGTCTGTAGTCTGTAGTCTCTAGTCTCTAGTCTCTAGTCTCTAGTCTCTAGTCTCTAGTCTCTAGTGTCTCGTCTGTACTCTCTAGTCTCTAGTCTCTAGTCTCTAGTCTCTTGTCTTTAGACTCAAGTCTCTAGTCTCTAGTCTCTAGTCTCTAGTCTCTAGTCTCTAGTCTCTAGTCTCTACTCTCTAGTCTCTACTCTCTAGTCTCTAGTCTCTAGTCTCTAGTCTCTAGTCTCTAGTCTCTAGTCTCTAGTCTCTAGTCTCTAGTCTCTAGTCTCTAGTCTCTAGTCTCTAGACTCTAGTCTCTAGACTCTAGTCTCTAGTCTCTAGTCTCTAGTCTCTAGTCTCTATTCTCTAGACTCTAGTCTCCAGACTCTAGTCTCTAGTCTCTAGTCTCTAATCTCAACTCTCTAGTCTCTTGTCTCTAGTCTGCAGTCTCTAGTCTCCAGTCTCTAGTCTCCAGTCTCTAGTCTCTAGTCTCTATTCTGCAGTCTCTAGTCTCTAGTCTGCAGTCTCTAGTCTCTAGTCTGCAGTCTGTAGTCTCTAGTCTGCAGTCTCTTGTCTCTTTTGTGGAGTCTCTAGTTTCTGTTCTGCTGTCTCTAGTCTACAGTCTTTAGTCCCTGGTCTCTAGTCTCTAGTCTCTAGTCTCTAGTCTCTAGTCTCTAGTCTCTAGTCTCCAGTCTCTAGTCTCCAGTCTCCAGTCTCTAGTCTCCAGTCTCCAGTCTCTAGTCTCCAGTCTCTAGTCTCTAGTCTCTAGTCTCTAGTCTCTAGTCTCTAGTCTCTAGTCTCTAGTCTCTAGTCTCTAGTCTCTAGTCTCTAGTCTCTAGTCTCTAGTCTCTAGTCTCTAGACTCTAGTCTCTAGTCTCTAGTCTCTAGTCTCTAGTCTCTAGTCTCTAGTCTCTAGTCTCTAGTCTCTAGTCTCTAGTCTCTAGTCTCTAGTCTCTAGACTCTAGTCTCTAGACTCTAGTCTCTAGTCTCTAGTCTCTAGTCTCTAGTCTCTAGTCTCTAGTGTCTAGACTCTAGTCTCTAGACTCTAGTCTCTAGTCTCTAGTCTCTACTCTCTACTCTCTATTCTCTAGTCTCTAGTCTGCAGTCCCTAGTCTCGAGTCTCTAGTCTCTAGTCTCTATTCTGCAGTCTCGAGTCTCTAGTCTCTAGTCTGCAGTCTCTAGTCTGCAGTCTCTAGTCTCTTTTGTGCAGTCTCTAGTTTCTATTCTGCTGTCTCTAGTCTACAGTCTCTAGTCTCTGGTCTCTAGTCTGCAGTCTCTAGTCTCTAGTCTCTAGTCTTAAGTCTCTAGTCTCCAGTCTCTAGTCTCCAGTCTCTAGTCTCTAGTCTCCAGTCTCTAGTCTCTAGTCTGCAGTCTCTAGTCTCTAGTCTGCAGTCTGCAGTCTCTAGTCTCTAGTCTCTAGTCTCTAGTCTCTAGTGTCTAGTCTCTAGTGTCTAGTCTCTAGTCTCTAGTCTCTAGTCTCTAGTCTCTAGTCTCTAGTCTCTAGTCTCTAGTCTCTAGTCTCTAGTCTCTAGTCTCTAGTCTCTAGTCTCTAGTCTCTAGTCTCTAGTCTCTAGTCTCTAGTCTCTAGTCTCTAGTCTCGAGTCTCTAGTCTCTAGTCTCTAGTCTCTAGACTCTAGTCTCTAGTCTCTAGTCTCTAGTCTCTAGTCTCTAGTCTCTAGTCTCTAGTCTCTAGTCTCTAGTCTCTAGTCTCTAGTCTCTAGTCTCTAGTCTCTAGTCTCTAGTCTCTAGTCTCTAGTCAGTCTCTAGTCTCTAGTCTCTGTACTCTCTAGTCTGCAGTCTCTAGTCTCTAGTCTCCAGTCTCTAGTCTCCAGTCTCTAGTCTGTAGTCTGCAGTCTCTAGTCTCTATTCTGCAGTCTCTAGTCTCTAGTCTGCAGTCTCTAGTCTCTAGTGTGCAGTCTCTAATCTCTAGTCTCTAGTCTCTAGTCTCTAGTCTCTAGTCTGTAGTCTGTACTCTGTAGTCTCTAGTCTCTAGTCTCTAGTCTCTAGTCTCTAGTGTCTCGTCTGTAATCTCTAGTCTGCAGTCTCTAGTCTCTAGTCTCTAGTCTCTAGTCTCTAGTCTCTAGTCTCTAGTCTCTTGTCTCTAGACTCTAGTCTCTAGTCTCTAGTCTCTAGTCTCTAGTCTCTAGTCTCTAGTCTCTAGTCTCTAGTCTCTAGTCTCTAGTCTCTAGTCTCTAGTCTCTAGTCTCTAGTCTCTAGTCTCTAGTCTCTAGTCTGCTAGTCTCTAGTCTCTAGTCTCTAGTCTCTGCTGTCTCTAGTGTCTAGACTCTAGTCTCTAGACTCTAGTCTCTAGTCTCTACTCTCTACTCTCTATTCTCTAGTCTCTAGTCTGCAGTCTCTAGTCTCGAGTCTCTAGTCTCTAGTCTCTATTCTCTATTCTGCAGTCTCTAGTCTCTAGTCTCTAGTCTGCAGTCTCTAGTCTCTAGTCTGCAGTCTCTAGTCTGCAGTCTCTAGTCTGCAGTCTCTAGTCTCTTTTGTGCAGTCTCTAGTTTCTATTCTGCTGTCTCTAGTCTACAGTCTCTAGTCTCTGGTCTCTAGTCTGCAGTCTCTAGTCTCTAGTCTCTAGTCTCTAGTCTCCAGTCTCTAGTCTCCAGTCTCTAGTCTCTAGTCTGCAGTCTCTAGTCTCTAGTCTGCAGTCTCTAATCTCTAGTCTCTAGTCTCTAGTCTCTAGTGTCTAGTCTCTAGTCTCTAGTCTCTAGTCTCTAGTCTCTAGTCTCTAGTCTCTAGTCTCTAGTCTCTAGTCTCTAGTCTCTAGTCTCTAGTCTCTAGTCTCTAGTCTCTAGTCTCTAGTCTCTAGTCTCTAGTCTCTACTCTCTAGTCTGCAGTCTCTAGTCTCTAGTCTCCAGTCTCTAGTCTCTAGTCTCCAGTCTCTAGTCTCTATTCTGCAGTCTCTAGTCTCTAGTGTGCAGTCTCTAATCTCTAGTCTCTAGTCTCTAGTCTCTAGTCTGTAGTCTGTACTCTGTAGTCTCTAGTCTCTAGTCTCTAGTCTCTAGTCTCTAGTCTCTAGTGTCTCGTCTGTACTCTCTAGTCTGCAGTCTCTAGTCTCTAGTCTCTAGTCTCTAGTCTCTAGTCTCTAGTCTCTAGTCTCTAGTCTCTAGTCTCTAGTCTCTAGAGTCTAGTCTCTAGTCTCTAGTCTCTAGTCTCTAGTCTCTAGTCTCTAGTCTCTAGTCTCTAGTCTCTAGTCTCTAGTCTCTGGTCTCTGGTCTCTGGTCTCTGGTCTCTGGTCTCTGGTCTCTGGTCTCTAGTCTCTAGACTCTAGTCTCTAGACTCTAGTCTCTAGTCTCTAGTCTCTAGTCTCTAGTCTCTAGTCTCTAGTCTCTAGTCTCTAGTCTCTAGTCTCTAGTCTCTAGACTCTAGTCTCTAGTCTCTAGTCTCTAGTCTCTAGTCTCTAGTCTCTATTCTCTAGTCTCTAGTCTGCAGTCTCTAGTCTGCAGTCTCTAGTCTCCAGTCTCTAGTCTCTAGTCTGCAGTCTCTAGTCTCTAGTCTGCAGTCTCTAGTCTCTAGTGTGCAGTCTCTAATCTCTAGTCTCTAGTCTCTGGTCTCTAGTCTGTAGTCTGTACTCTGTAGTCTCTAGTCTCTAGTCTCTAGTCTCTAGTCTCTAGTGTCTCGTCTGTACTCTCTAGTCTGCAGTCTCTAGTCTCTAGTCTCTAGTCTCTAGTCTCTAGTCTCTAGTCTCTAGTCTCTTGTCTCGAGTCTCTAGTCTCTAGTCTCTAGTCTCTAGTCTCTAGTCTCTAGTCTCTAGTCTCTAGTCTCTAGTCTCTAGTCTCTAGTCTCTAGTCTCTAGTCTCTAGTCTCTAGTCTCTAGTCTCTAGTCTCTAGTCTCTAGTCTCTAGTCTCTAGTCTCTAGTCTCTAGTCTCTAGTCTCTAGTCTCTAGTCTCTAGTCTCTAGTCTCTAGTCTCTAGTCTCTAGTCTCTAGACTCTAGTCTCTAGTCTCTAGTCTCTAGTCTCTAGTCTCTAGTCTCTATTCTCTAGTCTCTAGTCTCTAGTCTCTAGTCTCTAGTCTCTAGTCTCTAGTCTCTTGTCTCTAGTCTCTAGTCTCTAGTCTCTAGTCTCTAGTCTCTAGTCTCTAGTCTCTAGACTCTAGTCTCTAGTCTCTAGTCTCTAGTCTCTAGTCTCTAGTCTCTAGTCTCTAGTCTCTAGTCTCTAGTGTCTAGACTCTAGTCTCTAGACTCTAGTCTCTAGTCTCTAGTCTCTAGTCTCTACTCTCTATTCTCTAGTCTCTAGTGTGCAGTCCCTAGTCTCGAGTCTCTAGTCTCTAGTCTCTAGTCTCTATTCTGCAGTCTCTAGTCTCTAGTCTCTAGTCTGCAGTCTCTAGTCTCTAGTCTGCAGTCTCTAGTCTGCAGTCTCTAGTCTCTTTTGTGCAGTCTCTAGTTTCTATTCTGCTGTCTCTAGTCTACAGTCTCTAGTCTCTGGTCTCTAGTCTGCAGTCTCTAGTCTCTAGTCTCTAGTCTCTAGTCTCAAGTCTCTAGTCTCCAGTCTCTAGTCTCCAGTCTCTAGTCTCTAGTCTCCAGTTTCTAGTCTCTAGTCTGCAGTCTCTAGTCTCTAGTCTGCAGTCTGCAGTCTCTAATCTCTAGTCTCTAGTCTCTAGTCTCTAGTGTCTAGTCTCTAGTCTCTAGTCTCTAGTCTCTAGTCTCTAGTCTCTAGTCTCTAGTCTCTAGTCTCTAGTCTCTAGTCTCTACTCTCTATTCTCTAGTCTCTAGTCTGCAGTCTCTAGTCTCGAGTCTCTAGTCTCTAGTCTCTAGTCTCTATTCTGCAGTCTCTAGTCTCTAGTCTCTAGTCTGCAGTCTCTAGTCTCTAGTCTGCAGTCTCTAGTCTCTTTTGTGCAGTCTCTAGTTTCTATTCTGCTGTCTCTAGTCTACAGTCTCTAGTCTCTGGTCTCTAGTCTGCAGTCTCTAGTCTCTAGTCTCTAGTCTCTAGTCTCTAGTCTCTAGTCTCTAGTCTCTAGTCTCTAGTCTCTAGTCTCTAGTGTCTAGTCTGTACTCTCTAGTCTGCAGTCTCTAGTCTCTAGTCTCCAGTCTCTAGTCTCCAGTCTCTAGTCTGTAGTCTGCAGTCTCTAGTCTCTATTCTGCAGTCTCTAGTCTCTAGTCTGCAGTCTCTAGTCTCTAGTGTGCAGTCTCTAATCTCTAGTCTCTAGTCTGTAGTCTCTAGTCTGTAGTCTGTACTCTGTAGTCTCTAGTCTCTAGTCTCTAGTCTCTAGTCTCTAGTCTCTAGTGTCTCGTCTGTACTCTCTAGTCTGCAGTCTCTAGTCTCTAGTCTCTAGTCTCTAGTCTCTAGTCTCTAGTCTCTAGTCTCTAGTCTCTAGTCTCTAGTCTCTAGTCTCTAGTCTCTAGTCTCTAGTCTCTAGTCTCTAGTCTCTAGTCTCTAGTCTCTAGTCTCTAATCTCTAGTCTCTAGTCTCTAGTCTCTAGTCTCTAGTCTCTAGTCTCTAGTCTCTAGTCTCTAGTCTCTAGTCTCTAGTCTCTGGTCTCTCGTCTCTAGACTCTAGTCTCTAGACTCTAGTCTCTAGTCTCTAGTCTCTAGTCTCTAGTCTCTAGTCTCTAGTCTCTAGTCTCTAGTCTCTAGACTCTAGTCTCTAGTCTCTAGTCTCTAGTCTCTAGTCTCTAGTCTCTAGTCTCTATTCTCTAGTCTCTAGTCTGCAGTCTCTAGTCTGCAGTCTCTAGTCTCCAGTCTCTAGTCTCTAGTCTGCAGTCTCTAGTCTCTAGTCTGCAGTCTCTAGTCTCTAGTGTGCAGTCTCTAATCTCTAGTCTCTAGTCTCTGGTCTCTAGTCTGTAGTCTGTACTCTGTAGTCTCTAGTCTCTAGTCCCTAGTCTCTAGTCTCTAGTGTCTCGTCTGTACTCTCTAGTCTGCAGTCTCTAGTCTCTAGTCTCTAGTCTCTTGTCTCTAGACTCTAGTCTCTAGTCTCTAGTCTCTAGTCTCTAGTCTCTAGTCTCTAGTCTCTAGTCTCTAGTCTCTAGTCTCTAGTCTCTAGTCTCTAGTCTCTAGTCTCTAGTCTCTAGTCTCTAGTCTCTAGTCTCTAGTCTCTAGTCTCTAGTCTCTAGTCTCTAGTCTCTAGTCTCTAGTCTCTAGTCTCTAGTCTCTAGTCTCTAGTCTCTAGTCTCTAGACTCTAGTCTCTAGACTCTAGTCTCTAGTCTCTAGTCTCTAGTCTCTAGTCTCTAGTCTCTAGTCTCTAGTCTCTAGTCTCTAGACTCTAGTCTCTAGACTCTAGTCTCTAGTCTCTAGTCTCTAGTCTCTAGTCTCTAGTCTCTAGTCTCTATTCTCTAGTCTCTAGTCTGCAGTCTCTAGTCTCCAGTCTCTATTCTGCAGTCTCTAGTCTCTAGTCTCTATTCTGCAGTCTCTAGTCTCTAGTCTCTAGTCTCTAGTCTGCAGTCTCTAATCTCTAGTCTCTAGTCTCTAGTCTCTAGTGTCTACTCTCTAGTCTCTAGTCTCTAGTCTCTAGTCTCTAGTCTCTAGTCTGTAGTCTCTAGTCTCTAGTCTCTAGTCTCTAATGTCTAGTTTGTACTCTCTAGTCTGCAGTCTCTAGTCTCTAGTCTCTAGTCTCTAGTCTCTAGTCTCCAGTCTCTAGTCTCCAGTCTCTAGTCTCTATTCTGCAGTCTCTAGTCTCTAGTCTGTAGTCTCTAGTCTATAGTCTCTAGTCTGCAGTCTCTAGTCTCTAGTCTGCAGTCTGTAGTCTCTAGTCTGCAGTCTGTAGTCTGCAGTCTCTAGTCTCTTTTGTGCAGTCTCTAGTTTCTATTCTGCTGTCTCTAGTCTACAGTCTCTAGTCTCTTGTCTGTTGTCTCAAGAATCTAGTCTGCCGTCTCTAGTCTCTTGTCTGCGGTCTCTAGTCTCTTGTCTGCGGTCTCTAGTCTCTTGTCTGCAGTCTCTAGACTCTAGTCTGCAGTCTCTAGTCTGCAGTTTATAGTCTCTAGTCTCTTGTCCGTAGTCTCGCAGTCTCTAGTCTCTTTTCTCGCAGTCTCTAGTCTCTAGTCCGCTGTCTCTAGTCTCTTGTCCGCCGTCTCTAGTCTCTAGTCTGCCGTCTCTAGTCTGCCGTCTCTAATCTCTAGTCTGTCGTCTCTAGGCTCTAGTCTACCGTCTCTAGTCTCTTGTCTGCCGTCTCTAGTCTCTAGTCTGCCGTCTCTAGTCTCTAGTCTGCCGTCTCTAATCTCTAGTCTGCAGTCTCTACTCTCTTGTCTGCAGTCTCTAGTCTCTAGTCTGCAGTCTCTAGTCTCTAGTCTACCGTCTCTAGTCTCAGGTCTCTAGTCTCTAGTCTCTAGTCTCTTGTCTCTAGTCTCTAGTCTGCCGTCTCTAGTCTCTAGTCTCTAGTCTCTTGTGTTGGCATATTTCAAGTCGAGAGTTTTATGGAGACCTACAGTTTTGATGATGAAGTTTTTAGAAAGTTATAATCAACATTAAAGACTTGTGCCATCTCACAAAGGAAGGTTGCTTGATAGGAAAGGAAAGGCATAAAGAGCATTCAAAGCTTTCAAGAGAGAAGATTGATGAAGATTTTCTCAAAGAGCTGAAGGAGCTAGAGTAGAAGGTTCTGTTTTGGGTGTTGGATAAAAAGAGTAAGTCATAAATCCCATTCAAGACCTTCCCAAACAAGAGAGCAAGGTGTTTTCTCGCAAAAACGTTTTTCTATGCTTTTAATCAATTACCATACGTAGATAATCGATTATTTAACTTAAAATTTGAATTAAAAATGTTTAACGAGCAAAATAATTGATTAAGTGTCTTTGATAATCGATTATATTGATTCTGGGTTAATATAATCGATTATATTGATTCTGGGTTAATATAATCGATTATATTGATTCTGGGTTAATATAATCGATTATGGCCTTAATCTAATCGATTATATCAGACGATATTTGTTTTCCAGTTTTTAAACATGATATAATCGATTAAGCTTTTAATATAATCGATTAAGCTTTTAATATAATCGATTAAGCTTTTAATATAATCGATTAAATGAGTCGTTTTTGCAAAATTAATTCTAAATCAACCTAAGAATGGAAACTTTGGAGCATTTTCGTATTATAAAATGAAAGAGAATGTCTTAGGTTAAACACATCTGAACAAACACAAAATATTCAAAGTGTTTCTGCGCCTTAGCTTTTTCAAAGCCGCTTTCCCGCTCTCTTCGCTTTGATCAAGTCTTTGGAAGTGGTGATCATTGTGCTTAAGCTTTCTATCCAGCACATTTCGGTGTATTCTTTTACTTGTTTTACGTAAAGGGAAAATTCATCCCTTGGATCCGTTCTAAGGAGGTGTTTCATCTCTTGTGTGTCAAGAGAGGTGGGTTTCATCCTCAATGTGTCTGGGGAGGTGTTTCATCCTTAGTGTGTCTGAGCAGGTGTTTCCGTTTATCTTTATTTGTTAAAGAATGAATTGGTGTTTGTAATTTCAATTAAAGATAGTGGGGAAAATCATCACGGATTTGTGGTGGTTGGGAATTGGACGTAGGATTGGCTTAATCCGAACCAGTATAAATCTCTGTGTTCTTTCTCTTTCTCTTTATATTTTAATTGTGGATCATTATACAATTGCTAATCTCAACAGCGTTAACCAAAGGATTGGAAAAATTCACATCCAAGATTTTGAAAGTTTTTCAAAACCTGAAAATTTATTTGAAAGAGAAAATTTGTTTAAAAACCCAATTCACCCCCCCTCTTGGTTTTTACACTGCCGTCTTTATTTAACAGCTTGTCTCTAGTCTCTAGTCTCTACTCTCTAGTCTGGAGTCTCTAGTCTGTAGTCTCTGGTCTGCAGTCTCTAGTCTCTGGTCTCTAGTCTGCAGTCTCTAGTCTCTAGTCTCAAGTCTCTAGTCTCCAGTCTCTAGTCTCCAGTCTCCAGTCTCTAGTCTCCAGTCTCTAGTCGCTAGTCTGTCGTCTCTAGTCTCTATTCTGCAGTCTCTAGTCTCTAGTCTGCAGTCTCTAGTCTCTAGTCTGCAGTCTCTAATCTCTAGTCTCTAGTCTCTAGTCTCTAGTCTGCAGTCTCTAGTCTGCAGTCTCTAGTCTCTGGTCTCTAGTCTGCAGTCTCTAGTCTCTAGTCTCAAGTCTCTCGTCTCCAGTCTCTAGTCTCCAGTCTCTAGTCTGTAGTCTCTAGTCTGCAGTCTCTACTCTCTAGTCTGCAGTCTCTAGTCTCTATTCTGCAGTCTCTAGTCTCTAGTCTGCAGTCTCTAGTCTCTAGTCTCTAGTCTGCAGTCTCTAATCTCTAGTCTCTAGTCTCTAGTCTCTAGTCACTAGTCTCTAGACTCTAGTCTCTAGTCTCTAGTCTCTAGTCTCTAGTCTCTAGTGTCTACTCTCTAGTCTCTACTCTCTAGTCTCTAGTCTCTAGTGTCTAGCCTGTACTCTCTAGTCTGCAGTCTCTAGTCTCTAGTCTCTAGTCTCTAGTCTCTAGTCTCTAGTCTCTAGTCTCTAGTCTCTAGTCTCTAGTCTCTAGTCTCTAGTCTCTTGTCTCTAGACTCCAGTCTCTAGTCTCTAGTCTCTAGTCTCGAGTCTCTTGTCTCCAGTCTCCAGTCTCCAGTCTCCAGTCTCCGGCCTCCGGCTCTCCGGTCTCTGGGCCTCCAGTCTCCGGTCTCCAGTGTCTGGGTCTCCAGTCTCAGTCTCTGGTCTCTGGCCTCCGGTCTCCGGCCTCCGGTCTCTGGGTCTCCAGCCTCCGGTCTCCGGTCTCCGGTCTCCAGCCTCCGGGCCTCGGTCTCCGGTCTCCGGTCTCCAGTCTCCGGTCTCCGGTCTCCGGCCTCCGGCCTCCGAGTCTCAGTCTACGGTCTCCGGTCTCCATTCTCCGGTCCTACGGTCTAAAGTCTCCGGTCTCCGGCCTCCGGTCCATGGTCTCTAGTCTTCGATCCGTCTGTCTCTAGTCTGCAGTCTCTAGTCTTTAGTCTGCAGTGTCTAGTCTCTAGTCTCTAGTCTGCAGTCTCTAATCTCTAGTCTCTAGTCTCTAGTCTCTAGTCTCTAGTCTGTAGTCTGTAGTCTGTAGTCTCTAGTCTGTAGTCTCTAGTCTCTAGTCTCTAGTCTCTAGTCTCTAGTCTCTAGTCTCTAGTGTCTAGTCTGTACTCTCTAGTCTGCAGTCTCTAGTCTCTAGTCTCTAGTCTCTAGTCTCTAGTCTCTAGTCTCTAGTGTCTAGTCTGTACTCTCTAGTCTGCAGTCTCTAGTCTCTAGTCTCTAGTCTCTAGTCTCTAGTCTCTAGTCTCTAGTGTCTAGTCTGTACTCTCTAGTCTGCAGTCTCTAGTCTCTAGTCTCTAGTCTCTAGTCTCTAGTCTCTAGTCTCTAGACTCTAGTCTCTAGTCTCTAGTCTCTAGTCTCTAGTCTCTAGTCTCGAGTCTCTAGTCTCTTGTCTCCAGTCTCCAGCCTCGGCCTCCAGCCTCCGGTCTCCAGTCTCTGAGCCTCCGGCCTCCAGTCTCGGCCTCCAGCCTCCAGCTCTCGGCCTCCAGCCTCCGGCCTCCAGTGTCCAGGTGTCCAGTCTCCGGTCTCCGGTCTCCGAGTCTCCGGTCTCCGGTCTCGGCTCTCCGGTCTCCAGTCTCCGGTCTCCGGTGTCCAGATGTCCAGTCTCCGTCTGCGGTCGCAGTCTCCGGTCTCCAGCCTCCGGTCTCCGGCCTCCGCGTCTCGGCCTCCGGCCTCTCGGCCTCCGATCTACGGCCTCTAGTCTTCGGTCTGCTGTCTCTAGTCTGCAGCCTCTAGTCTTTAGTCTGCAGGTCTCTAGTCTGTAGTCTCTAGTCTCTAGTCTCTAGTCTCTAGTCTCTAGGCCCTAGTCTCTAGGCCCTAGTCTCTGGTCTCTGGTCCCTGGTCTCTGGTCTCTGGTCTCTGGTCTCTGGTCCCTGGTCTCTGGTCTCTGGTCTCTGGTCTCCGGTCCCCGGTCTCCGGTCTCCGGTCTCCGGTCTCGGTCTCTGGTCGACAGCCTCCAGCCTACAGCTCTCGGCCTCCAGTCTCCGGTCTACAGTCTCCAGCCTCCAGTCTCCAGTCTACAGTCTCTAGTCTTCAGTCTGCTGTCTCTAGTCTGCAGTCTCTAGTCTTTAGTCTGCAGTGTCTAGTCTCTAGTCTCTAGTCTGCAGTCTCTAATCTCTAGTCTCTAGTCTCTAGTCTGTAGTCTGTAGTCTGTAGTCTGTAGTCTGTAGTCTGTAGTCTGTAGTCTGTAGTCTCTAGTCTCTAGTCTCTAGTCTCTAGTCTCTAGTCTCTAGTCTCTAATCTCTAGTCTCTAGTGTCTAGTCTGTACTCTCTAGTCTCCAGTCTCTAGTCTCTAGTCTCTAGTGTCTAGTCTGTACTCTCTAGTCTGCAGTCTCTAGTCTCTAGTCTGCAGTCTCTAGTCTCTAGTCTCTAGTCTCTAGTCTCTAGTCTCTAGTCTCTAGTCTCTAGTCTCTTGTCTCTAGACTCTAGTCTCGAGTCTCTACTCTCGAGTCTCGAGTCTCTAGTCTCGAGTCTCGAGTCTCGAGTCTCCGAGCCTCCGGCCTCCGGTCTCCGGCCTCCGGTCTCCGGCCTCAGCCTCCGGTCTCCGGTCTCCAGTCTCCGTCTCCGGCCTCCAGTCTCTTGTCTACGGTCTCCAGCCTCCGGCCTCCGGGCCTACGACCTACGAGCCTCGAGCCTCCGGCCTACAGTCTCTAGTCTTCGGCCTGTCTGTCTCTAGTCTCTAGTCTCTAGTCTCTAGTCTCTAGTCTCTAGTCTCTAGTCTCTAGTCTCTAGTCTCTAGTCTCTAGTCTCTAGGCTCTAGTCTCTAGGCCCTAGTCTCCGGTCTCTGGTCCCCGGTCTCCGGGTCTCCGGTCTCTGGTCTCCGGTCTCCGGTCTCCGGTCTCCGGTCTCCGGTCTCCAGTCTCGGCCTCCGGTCTCGGGTCTCCGGTCTCCGGTCTCCGGGTCTCCGGTCCCCGGTCTCCGGTCTCCGGTCTCCGGTCTCCGGTCTCCGGTCTACAGCCTCCAGTCTACGGCCTCCGTCTCCACTCTCCAGCCTACAGCCTCGGCCTCCAGCCTCCGAGCCTACGCTCTCTAGTCTTCGATCCTGCTGCCTCTAGTCTGCAGTCTCTAGTCTTTAGTCTGCAGTGTCTAGTCTCTAGTCTCTAGTCTGCAGTCTCTAATCTCTAGTCTCTAGTCTCTAGTCTCTAGTCTCTAGTCTGTAGTCTCTAGTCTCTAGTCTCTAGTCTCTAGTCTCTAGTCTCTAGTCTCTAGTCTCTAGTCTCTAGTCTCTAGTCTCTAGTCTCTATTCTCTAGTCTCTAGTCTCTAGTCTCTAGTCTCTAGTCTCTAGTCTCTAGTGTCTAGTCTGTACTCTCTAGTCTGCAGTCTCTAGTCTCTAGTCTCTAGTCCCTAGTCTCTAGTCTCTAGTCTCTAGTCTCTAGTCTCTAGTCTCTAGTCTCTAGTCTCTAGTCTCTAGTCTCTAGTCTCTAGTCTCTAGTCTCTAGTCTGCTAGTCTCTAGTCTCTAGTCTCTCTAGTCTCTAGTCTCTAGTGTCTAGTCTCTAGTCTCTAGTCTCTAGTCTCTAGTCTCTAGTCTCTAGTCTCTAGTCTCTAGTCTCTAGTCTCTAGTCTCTAGTCTCTAGTCTCTAGTCTCTAGTCTCTAGTCTCTAGTCTCTAGTCTCTAGTCTCTAGTCTCTAGTCTCTCGTCTCTAGACTCTAGTCTCTCGATTCTAGTCTCTTGTCTCTAGTCTCTAGTCTCTAGTCACTAGTCTCTACTCTCTAGTCTCTAGTCTCTAGTCTCTAGTCTGCAGTCTCTAGTGTCTAGTCTCTAGTCTGTAGTATCTGGTCTGCAGTCTCTAGTCTCTAGTCTCTAGTGTCTAGTCTCTAGTCTGTAGTCTGTAGTATCTGGTCTGCAGTCTCTAGTCTCTAGTCTCTAGTCTCTAGTCTCTAGTCTCTAGTCTCTAGTCTCTAGTCTCTAGTCTCTAGTCTCTAGTCTCTCTAGTCTCTAGTCTCTAGTCTCTAGTCTCTAGTCTCTAGTCTCTAGTCTCTAGTCTCTAGTCTCTAGTCTCTAGTCTCTAGTCTCTAGTCTCTAGTCTCTAGTCTCTAGTCTCTAGTCTCTAGTCTCTAGTCTCTAGTCTCTAGTCTCTAGTCTCTAGTCTCTCAGTCTCTAGTCTCTAGTCTCTAGTCTCTAGTCTCTAGTCTCTAGTCTCTAGTCTCTAGTCTCTAGTCTCTAGTCTCTAGTCTCTAGTCTCTAGTCTCTAGTCTCTAGTGTCTAGTCTCTAGTCTCTAGTCTCTAGTCTGCAGTCTCTAGTGTCTAGTCTCTAGTCTGTAGTATCTGGTCCTGCAGTCTCGGTCTCTAGTCTCTAGTGTCTAGTCTCTAGTCCGTAGTATCCGGTCTGCGGTCTGCTCAGTCTCTAGTCTCTGGTCTCCGGTCTCGGTCT
Source organism: Lablab purpureus (assembly GCA_030347555.1). NCBI lineage: Eukaryota > Viridiplantae > Streptophyta > Magnoliopsida > Fabales > Fabaceae > Lablab > Lablab purpureus. Next base: position 6,762 of record JAMXMO010001141.1, on the reverse strand, counting down.
CGGTCTCTCGGTCTCGGTCTCCGGTCTCTCGGTCTCCGGTCTCGGTCTCGCGGTCTCCGGTCTCCTGGTCTCCGGTCTTCGGTCTCCGGGTCTCTGGTCTCTGGTCTCTGGTCTCCGGTCTCTCGGTCTCGGTCTCCGGTCTCTCGGTCTCTGGTCTCCGGTCTCCTGGTCTTCGGTCTCTGGTCTCCGGTCTCTGGTCTTCGGTCTCCGGTCTCTCGGTCTCCGGTCTCTCGGTCTCCGGTCTCCGGTCTCCGGTCTCCGGTCTCGGTCTCTGGTCTCCGGTCTCCGGTCTCCGGTCTCGGTCTCCGGTCTCCGGTCTCCGGTCTCCGGTCTCCGGTCTCTCGGTCTCCGGTCTCCGGTCTCTGGTCTCTCGGTCTCCGGTCTCTCGGTCTCCGGTCTCCGGTCTCCGGTCTCCGGTCTCCGGTCTCCGGTCTCTGGTCTCCGGTCTCCGGTCTCCGGTCTCGCGGTCTCGGTCTCCGGTCTCCGGTCTCCGGTCTCTGGTCTCCGGTCTCGGTCTCCGGTCTCCGGTCTCCGGTCTCCGGTCTCCGGTCTCTAGTCTCTAGTCTCTCGTCTGCAGTCTCTAGTCTGCAGTCTCTAGTCTCTAGTCTCTATTTCTTACCTTTCTGTACTTGTTTTCATCTCTAATTTGTTCTTAAATGTTTATATTTTGTACTAATTTCTATTAGGTCTAGATTTGGACCAGAAATTCATATTTTAATTAATTTGAATTTTCTAAGTTTAATTATTCCAATTTTTATTTTCAGGGCAGTTTATAATTATTTTGGGCTTGGAATTAATTCATGGACTTCAAGAGGAGCTGCCACGTCACAACTTGGACCAGATTTGTTTCTTTGGATTTTGGGCCTAATGGGGTCTAGGGTTTCGTGCCCATGCAATGCAGCTACAAGTACGGCAGCTGAAGGAGAGCGGAACACACAGACACAGCGCGGAGCAACACGGCAGCAGTAGTAGTAGGATTAGGGTTTCTTTTACGTTTTGCCTTGCGGCGGCAGCAGATATTTTTAGGTTTACGTTTTGTTTTTGGTTTTCAATTCAGAATTCGTTTACTGTTCCATTGTTTTGCAATTCCAGTTTTCCAGTTTTCCGGTTTCAGTTTTCAATTTCGTTTTCTGTCAATTTCGTTTTCTGTCAATTTTGTTTTCTCGTCATTTTCGTTTTTGTCAATTTCGCTTTCTATTTCATTTTACGCTTTCGCTTTCAATTTCAATTTCGCTTTAAAATTCGATTTACGCTTTCTATTTTCTGAATTAATGGAAGGCTACAATCCCAGGGTGGGGTTCTTGGGCATGTTGCACTCATTGATGGAGGTTTTGTGCGTTTTATGGTTTTGTACGTTTGATTCTCCAATGTGAAGTCTCTCTTCTGGAGGATGCTTAATCCTGCGGAGGGAGACCTTACAAGGTTCACGTTTGCTTAATTCGTTTAGGGAAGTCTTGGGTTAACTTTCGCTTAGTTGGTTAATCTAGACCGAACAAGGATTAAACGGACTAATAATTTGTTGAGAGCCAAGGATGTCAGAGATGCATTGTGTTCAAGAGTCTTGCCTATTTTAATTATCGCAATTAATTTGTTGTTTGTCCGCTATATTTTAATTAATCGTTATCTCGTCCAAACCCCCTTTGCATGATTCAATCTTTTGCCTCTAGTTATCGAATTGGACATATTATATATGCATTTGGGGTAAGTAAATCTCCCAAAAAAGGCTGTTTTCTATTTTATTTTTATTTTTGAAGTTTTATTGCTCCTATTTTTCATACTTTCTGGTAGTGGTTCATATAGCTATCCTTTGAATTTTGTTTTGAAATTTGGTGTACTGTCTTTTCATGATTTTAGGGTCTTACTCACAAAATTTTAGCTCATTTGGACTTCGTTTGTGTATAGTTCCAGATTTACCCCTATGTACGCTTTATGTGTGAATTTCATGGTTGTGCATGACTAGAGGCAATCCAGGACAGTTACAACCCTTTGATCCTGAAATAGATAGGACCTTTCATACATTAGTTAGGCCCTCTGGGAATTTGTCTTTAGATTCTATATCATTAGATACCATTAGTTTACGTAGTTCTGAGCATTCTCCCTCTGTGTCTGAAAACTTTAATTCTGTGCTTGCTGATTCTAATTCGATTCTAATCCCGCTAACTTTCACAAGTAAATCTCCCAAAAAGGCCGTTTTCTATTTTATTTTTATTTTTGAAGTTTTATTACTCCTATTTTTCATACTTTCCGGTAGTGGTTCATATAGCTATCCTTTGAATTTTGTTTTGAAATTTGGTGTACTGTCTTTTCATGATTTTAGGGTGTTACTCCCAAAATTTTAGCTCATTTGGACTTCGTTTCCCTATAGTTCCAGATTTACCCCTATGTATGCTTTATGTGTGAATTTCATGGTTGTGCATGACTAGAGGCAATCCAGGACAGTTACAACCCTTTGATCCTGAAATAGATAGGACTTTTCATACATTAGTTAGGCCCTCTAGGAATTTGTCTTTAGATTCTATATCATTAAATACCATTAGTTTAAGTAGTTCTGAGCATTCTCCCTCTGTGTCTGAAAACTTTAATTCTGTGCTTGCCGATTCTAATTCTGATTCTAATCCTGCTAACTTTCACAAGTAAATCTCCCAAAAAAGGCCGTTTTCTATTTTATTTTTATTTTTGAAGTTTTATTGCTCCTATTTTTCATACTTTCTGGTACTGGTTCATATAGCTATCCTTTGAATGAATTTTGTTTTGAAATTTGGTGAACTGTCTTTTCATGATTTTAGGGTGTTACTCAGTAAATTTTAGCTCATTTGGACTTCGTTTGCGTATAGTTCCAGATTTACCCCTATGTATGCTTTATGTGTGAATTTCATGGTTGTGCATGACTAGAGGCAATCCAGGACAGTTACAACCCTTTGATCCTGAAATAGATAGGACCTTTCATACATTAGTTAGGCCCTCTAGGATTTTGTCTTTAGATTCTATGTCATTAGATACCATTAGTTTAAGTAGTTCGAGCATTCTCCCTCCGTGTCCGAAAACTTTAATTACGTGCTTGCCGATTCTAATTCGATTCTAATCCCGCTAACTTTCACAAGTAAATCTCCCAAAAAGGCCGTTTTCTATTTTATTTTTATTTTTGAAGTTTTATTGCTCCTATTTTTCATACTTTCTGGTAGTGGTTCATATAGCTATCCTTTGAATTTTGTTTTGAAATTTGGTGTACTGTCTTTTCATGATTTTAGGGTGTTACTCACAAAATTTTAGCTCATTTGGACTTCGTTTGCGTATAGTTCCAGATTTACCCCTATGTATGCTTTATGTGTGAATTTCATGGTTGTGCATGACTAGAGGCAATCGAGGACAGTTACAACCCTTTGATCCTGAAATAGATAGGACCTTTCATACATTAGTTAGGCCCTCTAGGATTTTGTCTTTAGATTCTATGTCATTAGATACCATTAGTTTATGTAGTTCTGAGCATTCTCCCTCTATGTCTGAAAACTTTAATTTTGTGCTTGCTGATTCTAATCCTGCTAACTTTCACAAGTAAATCTCCCAAAAAAGGCCGTTTTCTATTTTATTTTTATCTTTGAAGTTTTATTGCTCCTATTTTTCATACTTTCTGGTACTGGTTCATATAGCTATCATTTGAATTTTGTTTTGAAATTTGGTGTACTTGTCTTTTCATGATTTTAGGGTGTTACTCACAAAATTTTAGCTCATTTGGACTTCGTTTGCGTATAGTTCCAGATTTACCCCTATGTATGCTTTATGTGTGACTTTCATGGTTGTGCATGACTAGAGGCAATCCAGGACAGTTACAACCCTTTGATCCTGATATAGATAGGATCTTTCATACATTAGTTAGGCACACTCTGGGAATTTGTCTTTAGATTCAATATCATTAGATACCATTAGTTTAAGTAGTTCTGAGCATTCTCCCTCTATGTCTGAAAACTTTAATTCTGTGCTTGCTGATTCTAATTCTGATTCTAATCCTGCTAACTTTCACAAGTAAATCTCCCAAAAAAGGCCGTTTTCTATTTTATTTTTATTTTTGAAGTTTTATTGCTCCTATTTTTCATACTTTCTGGTAGTGGTTCATATAGCTATCCTTTGAATTTTGTTTTGAAATTTGGTGTACTTGTCTTTTCATGATTTTAGGGTGTTACTCAGTAAATTTTAGCTCATTTGGACTTCGTTTGCGTATAGTTCCAGATTTACCCCTATGTATGCTTTATGTGTGAATTTCATGGTTGTGCATGACTAGAGGCAATCCAGGACAGTTACAACCCTTTGATCCTGAAATAGATAGGACCTTTCATACATTAGTTAGGCACACTCTAGGAATTTGTCTTTAGATTCTATATCATTAGATACCATTAGTTTAAGTAGTTCTGAGCATTCTCCCTCTATGTCTGAAAACTTTAATTCTGTGCTTGCTGATTCTAATTCTGATTCTAATCCTGCTAACTTTCACAAGTAAATCTCCCAAAAAAGGCCGTTTTCTATTTTATTTTTATTTTTGAAGTTTTATTGCTCCTATTTTTCATACTTTCTGGTACTGGTTCATATAGCTATCCTTTGAATTTTGTTTTGAAATTTGGTGAACTGTCTTTTCATGATTTTAGGGTGTTACTCAGTAAATTTTAGCTCATTTGGACTTCGTTTGCGTATAGTTCCAGATTTACCCCTATGTATGCTTTATGTGTGAATTTCATGGTTGTGCATGACTAGAGGCAATCCAGGACAGTTACAACCCTTTGATCCTGAAATAGATAGGACCTTTCATACATTAGTTAGGCACACTCTAGGAATTTTTCTTTAGATTCTATATCATTAGATACCATTAGTTTAAGTAGTTCTGAGCATTCTCCCTCTGTGTCTGAAAACTTTAATTCTGTGCTTGCTGATTCTAATTCTGATTCTAATCCTGCTAACTTTCACAAGTAAATCTCCCAAAAAAGGCCGTTTTCTATTTTATTTTTATTTTTGAAGTTTTATTGCTCCTATTTTTCATACTTTCTGGTACTGGTTCATATAGCTATCCTTTGAATTTTGTTTTGAAATTTGGTGTACTGTCTTTTCATGATTTTAGGGTGTTACTCAGTAAATTTTAGCTCATTTGGACTTCGTTTGCGTATAGTTCCAGATTTACCCCTATGTATGCTTTATGTGTGAATTTCATGGTTGTGCATGACTAGAGGCAATCCAGGACAGTTACAACCCTTTGATCCTGAAATAGATAGGACCTTTCATACATTAGTTAGGCCCTCTAGGATTTTGTCTTTAGATTCTATGTCATTAGATACCATTAGTTTATGTAGTTCTGAGCATTCTCCCTCTATGTCTGAAAACTTTAATTTTGTGCTTGCTGATTCTAATCCTGCTAACTTTCACAAGTAAATCTCCCAAAAAAGGTCGTTTTCTATTTTATTTTTATCTTTGAAGTTTTATTGCTCCTATTTTTCATACTTTCTGGTACTGGTTCATATAGCTATCATTTGAATTTTGTTTTGAAATTTGGTGTACTGTCTTTTCATGATTTTAGGGTGTTACTCAGTAAATTTTAGCTCATTTGGACTTCGTTTGCGTATAGTTCCAGATTTACCCCTATGTATGCTTTATGTGTGAATTTCATGGTTGTGCATGACTAGAGGCAATCCAGGACAGTTACAACCCTTTGATCCTGATATAGATAGGATCTTTCATACATTAGTTAGGCACACTCTAGGAATTTGTCTTTAGATTCTATATCATTAGATACCATTAGTTTAAGTAGTTACGAGCATTCTCCTCTATGTCCGAAAACTTTAATTCGTAGCTTGCCGATTCTAATTCGATTCTAATCCTCGCTAACTTTCACAAGTAAATCTTCCAAAAAGGCCATTTTCTATTTTATTTTTATATTTGAAGTTTTACTGCTCCTATTTTTCATACTTTCTGGTAGTGGTTCATATAGCTATCCCTTGAATTTTGTTTTGAAATTTGGTGTACTGTCTTTTCATGATTTTAGGGTGTTACTCAGTAAATTTTAGCTCATTTGGACTTCGTTTGCGTATAGTTCCAGATTTACCCCTATGTATGCTTTATGTGTGAATTTCATGGTTGTGCATGACTAGAGGCATATCCGAGACAGCTTACAACCCTTTGATCCTGAAATAGATAGGACCTTTCATACATTAGTTAGGCACACTCTAGGAATTTGTCTTTAGATTCTATATCATTAGATACCATTAGTTTAAGTAGTTCTGAGCATTCTCCCTCTGTGTCTGAAAACTTTAATTCTGTGCTTGCTGATTCTAATTCTGATTCTAATCCTGCCAACTTTCACAATTAAATCTCCCAAGAAAGGCCGATTTCTATTCTATTTTTATTTTTGAAGTTTTACTGCTCCTATTTTTCATACTTTCTGGTAGTGGTTCATATAGCTATCCTTTGAATTTTGTTTTGAAATTTGGTGTACTGTCTTTTCATGATTTTAGGGTGTTACTCACAAAATTTTAGCTCATTTGGACTTCGTTTACGTATAGTTCCAGATTTACCCCTATGTATGCTTTATGTGTGAATTTCATGGTTGTGCATGACTAGAGGCAATCCAGGACAGCTTACAACCCTTTGATCCTCGAAATAGATAGGACCTTTCATACATTAGTTAGGCACACTCTAGGAATTCGTCTTTAGATTCTATATCATTAGATACCATGAGTTTAAGTAGTTCCGAGCATTCTCCTCCGTGTCCGAAAACTTTAATTC
>JAMXMO010001139.1:0-11046 GCA_030347555.1 Lablab purpureus | reverse complement strand
CTACTTTATCCTTTATAAATGAAATTTAGCTCGTGTAATTTTATAAAAAAAAGTTAGGTGTATATCTTGATTTTAATTCAAAAAAGATTAATTATTAATTTTTAATAATTATTTGAATTCTTGAGTTTTAGATATAGAAGATTGATCATAATATTTTAAATTTCTTTTATTTTTAGTCAAACTTAGATCCTCATATAATATTTAAAAATGCACAGCTTTTCACACTATTTGTTTAAAAGTTTCATGTAAAATAAAGATTTATATAGTAAAAATTTGCACGATTGTGTAGCTATTTTTACTCATTAGTTTACTGCTTTTCTCAAATTTGTAAAGTCAATTTTCTCCAGTATTCTTTCTATTTTCTGTAATGACTCCAAGAAATCACTTCTACTTTTATCATAGTTAGTATGCAAAATGTAACTTGTGATTGATCCGATAATAAAGCGTATTATATTTAAAATTTGTATTTGTATTCAATACAAAGTGGAATCTCTACTAGTACAAAAATTCTATTATAAGAAATAAAAACATATATAAATATGTGTATAACTACTACTTCATCTTTCACTATAATCCTGGGACTCACATCTCCGCCATCTATTAAGATATCTCGCTCTGCAGCAAACACGATCATCGTGCCAAAACAATTCCGAGTAATTGTAGGGTAAGCTTTAATCGCTCAAAAATATAATAACATCGAATAATAACATCATGTAGTATTCATCACTCATATCATTCTCATGCATTCATCATAGAACATACTTAAATGCTTTAAAATTTAATGTCATCTTTAGTAATTGAAAGTAAGTAACACAAATCCTATTATCATGTAATACACATACTCACAACATTCTCGCTAATCACAACATAAGTAGATTACGGGCACCAACCCCAGTGCTCTACCTCGGCCCCACAAACATATTCAGATATTCACACAGGGCACTCAACCCTGTGCCCTACTCCCCTCACCACCACACAAACATACATTCCAGATTACGGGCACCAACCCTGCAGCTCTACTCTGGCCCCACACACAAACACATATCGGCAGATTATGGGCACCAACCCCAGTGCCCTACTCTGCCCCACACACAAACATATCTCCAGATTATGGGCACCAACCCCAGGCTCCACTCGGCCCAACACACAAACACAACATATCTCCAGAGATTATGGGCACCAACCCCAGCCCTACTCTGGCCCAACACACAAACATATCGGTCCAGATTATGGGCAACCCAACCCCAGCTCTACTCCTGACCCAACACAAACATATCTTAGGGATTACGGGCACCAACCCCAGTGCCTCTACTCCGGCCCCATACACACAAACATATCGGTAGATTATGGGCACCAACCCCAGTGCTCTACTCTACCCAACACACAACATATCTGATGAGATTATGGGCACCAACCCCAGGCTCTACTCCTGCCCTAACACACAAACATATTTCCAGATTACGTGGCACCAACCCCAGTGCTCTTACCTACTGCCCACACACACAAACATATTCCGTAGATTAGCGGGCACTCAACCCTGCGCTCTACTCTGGCCCAACACAACAACATCATAGGTCATGAGCATAACCAATCAATTTTTCTAAATTTTATTTAGAGATAATAATCTAAATTTATAAACAAGAATAGGATCGAGACCAAAACCCTCCATGGAAAGAAACTTTCGCTTTCTACCCTCAAACAAATTTTTTCATTTTATCGATTGTCAACAAACATCCAAATATCAACTTAAATATCATAAACAATACAAAACAAGGTTTTTCACACATTACACTCAATACAACAATAATATACAAAACATACTAATTATATATATATATATACATTAATTTTCTTAATATCAATTTATATATTTTTGAAAATTAACTTCCCTAACCTCGGATTTTCTTTGTTCCTCGATCGATGAAAACAAACCGCAAATCCTAAACCTTAGCTTCTTCTTTATCTCAAAATTCTGGACAGCATCTCCCACAAAGAGAATTTATTGAGAAAAATCTTCAAAGACCATAAACTTTCCAAAAGAAAATTCTTAAGAATAAACTGGACTCTAGACTTTACCCATTCTCAAAACTGACGGTAGAACTCCTCCTTATATCGTTAGCCTTCTATTGCTTATTGTGGATCTAGAAACCGCTAGTGGTTTTCAAAGTATTTAAACCTTAGAGAAAAATGTAGAGAGAATGGAGAGAAAATAGAGAGAATGGAGGTATGTGAAAACAAACTACCCAACCAGCCTTTGTTTTTATATATTGTATTATCTTTTATAATCTAATATTTTATAATCATACATCTTTATAATATAATATTTTTATAATATAATATTTTTATAATCGAATATTTTTATCAATCTAATATCCTTATAACAAAATATCTTTATAATATAATATTTTTATAATCAATATCTATGATCAATATTTTTATCAATCTAATATCCTTATAACAAAATATCTTTATAAATATAATATGTTTATATTCCGATATCTTTATAATTCTAAAATATCAAGTGTTACAATCTTCCTACCATTAGAAATTTTCGCCCTCGAAAATTGACTTACCTAACAAACATAAATGGATATGATTCTCTCATTTGGTTCTTTAGTTCCTAAGTAATTTACCCATCCGGTCATTCTACACCACCTAACCCATGTCATTCATTTTTGTCTCGTAGTTGCTTCATCCGAAAATTAATCACTTTTACTAGCTTGATTTTTGTAGATAGGTCTTCTAATTTGTACATCGCCTTACTCCAAACTATGGACTGGATCATGCACTTATTTCCTTAATGTTATGTAGATTTTCCAAATAAGGGACAAAGCCAACTCATAAGCCACTGCACTCAATCTTCCGTAGAATTTGATATGGCTCAATGAATTTCATAGTCAATTTCCTAGATTTTATAGTTTGACCAACTCTTATAGTAAACTTTACTCTTAGGAAAACATATTCTCCCATATTAAACTCCAAAAGCATTTTGTCTTCGATTTTGATTTTTTTATATGATTTCTTCCTACCATAGCAAGCTACCATTTTCTCCTCAACTCTTAATTCTTCTTGTAGTCAATTGTAACAACTCGAGTCTTACTAACACTTGTTCACCATTATGATACCAAGATAAAGGCGTTCCTTGTATTTCTATACATATAATACTTTATATGGTTCTATCCCAATGTTGGCATGATAGTTGTTGTTATAAGTGAACTCCACTAAAGGAAGAATTTCATCTCAAATCTTCCTAGATGATCCATTTCACAAAATCTCAAACAAATTTTCTAGTGATTATAATTTTCTCTCGAATTGTCTCCGTCTATCTAAGGATGGTAGGCTGAGCTCAATCTTAACTTGGTATTTAGCACCTCTTGTAGTGTCTACTAAAATCTAAAGATGAACCTAGGGTCTCTATCCAAAATGATACTAGACAAAACTCCATGCAATCATACTATCTCTTTAATGTACAACGAGGCCAACATAGCCATGGAAAATCCTTAAGTTAACTAGCTAAAAGTGAGCACTCTTCATCAATTTATCTACAATCACCCAAATCGAATCATGCCCCATGATTGCCATGACAGATGGATAACAAAACCCATAGCAATGTATATCCTAATTTCACTCGAGAATCTCCATCCGTTGTAATATCTTACACGGTTTCTAATGCTCCACCTTAGCCTTCTGCTAGGTTAAACGAGCAACAACGTATTGAGCAACATCATTCTTCATGACCAACCTCTAGAAGAACTTCTTTAGACCCTAGTATATCTTAGTCATCTCAGGATGATACTCGAGACGAGTCTTGTACCCTTCATCCAATACCATTTTCTTTAAGTTAGCATCAACTAGAATGCAAACTTTGTCTCTGGGCCTTAACACTCCATCCATTCTTAATTTGAAATCTTTCGCCCGATCTATTCCAATGTGATCAAAACCCACTTTTTAACTCAAGATCTATCCTATGTTGTTCTCCAATCTATTTCATGAATTTGTTTGTCACAATGTGTATGTTGCAACTAGTGTGAGCAGGAATCATATCCAACCCAAGGCTTAGATTTTTAGTTTTTATTTTGAGTTGCTCTAATAATTTCTGCTCCTTTATCGTCATGGTCTGCACTGCATCTCACCCTTCTACTCAAGGGATCAACAACTACATTTTACTTTACTCTACATGGTAGTTCAGCTAAAAGTCAAAATCTTTAGGAACTCCATCCATCTTCTCTCGTCTCATGTTTAGTTTCTTCCGATCAAACAAATACTTCAAGCTCTTGTGGTCACCGAACACATCAAACTATACACCATTCATAATAATGTCTCCGTGATCTTCAAGGCAAAGATAATTGCAACTAGTCCTAAATCGTGGATAGGGTAATTCTTTTCATGTACCTTTAACTAATAAGATCCAAAAGTAAAAATTTTCTTCTCTTGCATCAATACACAACCTAATCCCAGATAGGAAGCATCATTCTAATCTCAAAGGGTTTACTCAAATTAAGAATTACTAACATAGTGGTTATAGTCAACCTTTGTTTCAGTTCTCTATGAAACTCGCTACCTATGTTGGTCCATACAAATGGTTGATCCTTTCATGTCAATCGAAAGTTAATAGAGTCATGATCTTAGAAAATCTTTTTATAAACGTGATGTGATAACCAACCAACCGCATAAGGTTCCTAATCCAGAACATTATCTCTGGCATGCTCTCACTACAACACCTGCCTTAACTTTAGTAGGATCTACAAAATTTCTCTCAACTTGAAATTTACAGGTTCCAAGAACTCGAACTTCTAATAACCAGAATTTATACTTTGACAATTTATCATACAACTTTCTTTTCTCAAGATATCCAACATTGTTCTCGTGTATACCTCATGCTCCTCACATGAGCAAAAAGTAGTTCGTAATCTCATCTATAAACACCACTACAAACTAATCTAGGTATGACCTAGAAATCTTGTTCATGTACTCCATGAACACTACAAGGCATAACCACATACTAATAGTGACCATACTTCATCCTCGATTTAATTACTGAGTGTGCACCCTCATTACTTAATCCAGATTCCTTCCTTCCTTAATATGTTTATATCTATTAAAAACAACAATCTCATTCCAAGGAAATTGAGATTTGGCAAACATCCAATCGATTTCTCTATCTATAACAAACTAGCATGGCAAACCAACTCCTTAGGTCAATCCTAGGAAGGAACTGCCTCGATACCATTATTGTAACGACTTCAAGAAATCGCTTACTTTTATCATAGTTAGTATGCAAATGTAACTTTGTATTAACTCGATAATAAAACGCATTATATTTAAAATTTGTATTTGTATTCAATACAAAGTGGAATCTCTACTAGTACAAAATTTATTATAAGAAATAAAAACATATATAAATATATGTGTATAACTACTACTTCATCTTTCACTATAATCCCGGGACTCAAGCATCTCGCTCACCTATTAAGATATCCGCTCCCGGTAGCAAAACACGATCATCGCAGCCAAACAATCGGCAATTGTAGGGTAAGCTAATCGCTCAAAAAATATAATAACACAGAATAATAACATCATGTAGTATTCATCACCATATCATTCTCATGCACATTCATCATAGAACATACTTAAATGCTTTAAAATTTAATGCATCTTTAATAATTGAAAAGTAACAACACAAATCCTATTATCATGTAATACACATACTCACAACATTCTCATTAACACACATAAGTAGATTACGGGCACCAACCTCTGTGCTCTACTCTACTCCCACACAAACATATTCGGCAGATTATGGGCACCAACCCCGTGCTCTACTCGCCCCACACACAAACATATCGGAGATTATGGGCACCAACCCCAGTGCCTCTACTCTGCCCCACACACAAACATATCGGTAGATTATGGGCACCAACCCCGTGCTCTACTCGGCCCCACACACAAACATATCTCGGTAGATTACGGGCACCAACCCTGTGCTCTACTCTACTCAACACACAAACATATCGGTAGATTATGGGCACCAACCCTGTGCTCTACTCCGCCCAACACACAAACATATCTGTCCAGATTATGGGCACCAACCCCGTGCTCTACTCTGCCCAACACACAAACATATCGGTAGATTATGGGCACCAACCCCAGTGCTCTACTCTACCCACACACAAACATATCTGCAGAGATTATGGGCACCAACCCCGTGCTCTACTCGTACCCAACACACAAACATATCTGTAGATTATGGGCACCAACCCTGTGCTCTACTCTACCCAACACACAAACATATCGGTAGATTATGGGCACCAACCCTGTGCTCTACTCGCCCACACACAAACATATCTCCAGATTACGGGCACCAACCCCGGCTCTACTCTGCCCACACACAAACATATCGCGTAGATTATGGGCACCAACCCCGTGCTCTACTCGCCCAACACACAAACATATCCGGTAGATTATGGGCACCAACCCTAGTGCTCTACTCTGCCCAACACAAACATATCCAGAGTACATGGGCACCAACCCCGTGCTCTACTCTACCCCACACACAAACATATCGGTAGATTATGGGCACCAACCCCAGTGCTCTACTCCTGGCCCCACACACAAACATATCGGTAGATTATGGGCACCAACCCCAGGCTCTACTCCGACCCAACACACAAACATATCTAGATTACATGGGCACCAACCCCAGTGCTCTCACTCCTACCCAACACACAAACATATCGGCAGATTATGGGCACCAACCCCAGTGCTCTACTCTACCAAAGACAACAACATCATAGGTCATACATAACCAATCAATTTTTCTAAATTTTATTTAGAGATAATAATCTAAATTTATAAACAAGAATAGGATCGAGACCAAAACCCTCCATGGAAAGAAACTTTCGCTTTCTACCCTCAAACAAATTTTTCCATTTTACCGATTGTCAACAAACATCCAAATATCAACTTAAATATCATAAACAATACAAAAACAAGGTTTTTCACACATTACACTCAATACAACAATAATATACAAACATACTAATTATATATATATATATATAACATTAATTTTCTTAATATCAATTTATATATTTTTGAAAATTAACTTCCCTAACCTCGGATTTTCTTTGTTCCTCGATCGATGAAAACAAACTGCAAATCCCAAACCTTAGCTTCTCTTTATCTCAAAATTCTGACAGCATCTCCCCACAAAGAGAATTTATTGAGAAAAATCTTCAAAGACCATAAACTTTCCAAAAGAAAATTCTTAAGAATAAACTGACCTAGACTTACCCATTCTCAAAACCGATCGGTAGAACTCCTCCTTATACTCGTTAGCCTTCTATTGCTTATCGTGGATCTAGAAACCGTTAGGTTTTCAAAGATTTAAACCTTAGAGAAAATGTAGAGAGAATGGAGAGAAAATAGAGAGAATGGAGGTATGTGAAAACAAACTACCCAACCAGTCCTTTGTTTTTATATATTGTATTATCTTTATAATCTAATATTTTTATAATCAGACATCTTTATAATATAATATTTTTATAATATAATATTTTTATAACTCGAATATTTTTATCAATCTAATATCCTTATAACAAAATATCTTTATAATATAATATTTTTATAATCGAATATCTTTATAACCGAATATTTTTATCAATCTAATATCCTTATAACAAAATATCTTTATAATATAATATGTTTATATTCCCGATATCTTTATAATTTAAAATATTGAGGTGAATATAATTTCTACTTAGTTTGAGACTAAACTAAGTGAACTTAACTTTATGTGAACTTAACCATCCTATTATAATTAGAAGAATAAGGAGTATTTTGACGTAAAAATACATCACCCAACTTAAGTCAACAAATTCATAATTTTCGTAGGAGTTGATCGAATGTGAATCAAAATATAACTTTTACTTGAATTTCGAATATGTGATTATTGATTCTTATCACAAAATGAAATCAATGATATTTGACATAAAATTTATAAACAATCATATACACAAGATTCCATAACTCAACATTCTACTAAAAATTTGAGATAGTAAATTTATGAGTCTTTTGTTTTTATATGTTGTTCTTGACTATTTCTACTTATTACGAGACTCCAACTCACACCTACTCTACTAAATTTATTTGAAATAAACATTCAATGTAATCATGATAAGTCTTGAAAATGCATCATATTGAAATATATTTTACTAGCTATATTATGTATATAATATAAGTCTCATAAAATATTCTTATTGGTATATTTTTAACATATTCTATATAGGTTTTAATAATTGTTTTTGTTAATTATTATATATAATATTAATAGGTATAATTACTATTATTTCTATACACATCTCTCTTGTAGATTCAAATTCTACCTCCATTTGTATTCCTCTTAAAGCATTGTGTCTATATACACCCAACTTAAACGCAAATTATACCTACACCAAATTTCAACTACCACTCCATCCCCAACTCTAACTCTTCCTACACAAGTTCACTCACCTTAAATTTTTAATTTGATAATTTAATAAAAAAAAGTACGAATTTTCACTTTTCCAATGCTCTCCTCCTATTGTTGTTTCAATCTTAACTCGGTTTTTGGCTCTCCACCTTCCCATCTCCTTTTACTATTGTAATGAACTGAGAAGCTTCTGGTCTTCCACCACTTTCTCTCAACTAAGGAGGATGAGTCCTATAGTAAATCTTGCCTTGACAATAAATACAACATAATATAAATAGAGTAGCTTGTGGTGATAAAAATAAAGTCACCATGGAAATTAGAGAAAAGCCACATGGAGAAGAAAGTAGAAGATGAGTGACAATATGAAAGTTAATAACATTTAACGTCCCTTACTTAGGATAGGTGTTCTCCACCTAAAACTATGATTCGTGAGAATTGAAGTATAAATGTATGTAAATGTAGAGGTAGATGTCATACAAGTTATTAAACTTTGAATCTTAAGATAAGAATAAAAGTAATGTTTTTGCATAAGTTCATATAAGGAACAAGAAATCAAGAGGAGATGTAATGAGAAAATATTTTACTACATATCAAAACGGTTTGTGATTATGTGCTTTTTTACATTGAATTACGTGTGAGTGTGACCATTCTCAATGTTTGACACAAATATTTACAAATTATAATTCATTTGTGAGATTCTGGAAATTCATGTATTGAAAAATGTTGGAGAAGGTTTATTCAAAGTTAAATTAATTCACATTCCACTTCTTCGATTCTACTTTATCCTTTATAAATGAAATTTAGCTCGTGTAATTTTATAAAAAAAGTTAGGTGTATATCTTGATTTTAATTCAAAAAAGATTAATTATTAATTTTTAATAATTATTTAATTCAGTTTTAGATATAGAAGATTGATCATAATATTTTAAATTTCTTTTATTTTTTAGTCAAACTTAGATCCTCATATAATATTTTAAAAAATGCACAGTTTCACACAGTTTTGTTTAAAAGTTTCATGTAAAATAAAGACGATATAGTAAAAAATTTGCACCAATTTGTAAAGTCATTTTTACTCATTAGTTTACTCTGTTTTTTCAAATTTGTAAAGTCAATTTTCTCGGTATTCTTTTCTATTTCTACTTAGTTTGAGACTAAACTAAGTGAACTTAACTTTATGTGAACTTAACCATCCTATTATAATTAAAGAATAAGGAGTATTTTGACGAAAAATACATCACCCAACTTAAGTCAACAAATTCATAATTTTCGTAGGAGTTGATCGAATGTGAATCAAATATAACTTTTACTTGAATTTCGAATATGTGATTATTGGATTCTTATCACAAATGAAATCAATGATATTTGACATAAAATTTATAAACAATCATATACACAAGATTCCATAACTCAACATTGTACTAAAAAATTTGAGATAGTAAATTTATGAGTCTTTGTTTTTTATATGTTGTTCTTGACTATTTCTACTTATTAAGTAGACTCCAACTCACACCTACTCTACTAAATTTATTTGAAATAAACATTCAATGTAATCATGATAAGTCTTGAAAATGCATCATATTGAAATATATTTTACTAGCTATATTATGTATATAATTTAAGTCTCATAAAATATTCTTATTGGTATATTTTTAACATATTCTATATAGGTTTTAATAATTGTTTTTGTTAATTATTATATATAATATTAATAAGTATAATTACTATTATTTCTATACACATCTCTCTTGTAGATTCAAATTCTACCTCCATTTGTATTCCCTCTTAAAGTATTTTATCTATATACACCCCTCTTAAACGCAAATTATATCTACACCAGCCTCAACTACCACTCCATCCCCAACTCTAACTCTTCCTACACAAGTTCACTCACCTTAAATTTTTAATTTGATAATTTAATAAAAAAAAGTATACTTTTCCAATCCTCTCCTCCTATTGTTGTTTCAATCTTAACTTTGCTTGTTTCCTCTCCACCTTCCCATCTCCTTTTACTATTGTAATGAAGTGAGAACCTTGTGATCTTCCACCTCTTTCTCTCAACTAAGGTGGATGAGTCCTATAGTAAATCTTGGCTTGACTATAAATACAACATAATATAAATAGAGTAGCTTATCGTGATAAAAAGTAAAGTCTCCATGCAAATTAGAGAAAACCACATGGAGAAGAAAGTAGAAGATGAGTGAGAATATTAAAGTTAATAACATTTAACGTCTCTTACTTAGGATAGGTGTTCTCCACCTAAAACTATGATTCGTAGAATTGAAGTATAAATGCATGTAAATGTAGAAGTAGATGTCATACAAGTTATTAAAATTTTGAATCTTAAGATAAGAATAAAAAATAAAGTTCTTGCATAAGTTCATATAAGGAAGAAGAAATCAAGAGGAGATGTAATGAGAAAATATTTGACTACAAATAGAAATGGTTTGTGATTATGTGTTTTTTTACATTTTATTACATGTGAGTGTGAGCATTCTCAATGTTTGACACAAATATTTAGAAAATATAGTTCGTTTGTGAGATTCTGGAAATTCATTTATTGAAAAATGTTGAGAAGG
>JAMXMO010001138.1:0-25581 GCA_030347555.1 Lablab purpureus | reverse complement strand
AAATTTATTATTTTTAAAAATATTAAATTATAATTATATAATAATATATTTTAAATTAAAATATTATAAATTTTATTTATATAGTAAAATTTATTTGATTATATTTTTTATGTAATGCTAATTAAACTTATAAATGAAATGTTATCTACAATGGTAGAGATGAATACCATATTCTTTATTATGGACCAAGATGAACACTTCCTCTTTTTACAATGGGTCTAAGATGAACACTTCATCTTCCTCTAGAATGGATAGAGAGGAACACTTCTTCAATACAATCTTTAATATTGATTTGGATATGAGTAGATATTGGTGTTCCTGTAAAAGACATTCAAACACCTAAGTTAGTTTCGGTATTCAAAATTATATGTTTGTTAAGGGAGAAAAAATCCTTTTACCTATGAATTGTCAGTGTATTTATAGTTTTTCTGGTCTATTTTTTTATTAGGTCTTGTTTAATTAAGATAGGTATATCCTTAATGACCAATTAGGTCATGATGATGCATTTTATTAGCATTAATCATTAGTTAATGTTACTTTCTTATTATTCACATAGGTGTCTACTATGCCTAGATCACCTCGGCATGCTTTAGTAGATTGGTTCCCTAGACATGGAAGCCTGTTGTCGGCATGTCCTCTTAAAATTTCTTTGGTTAAGGTTATCGTATCGAATGCCTAACTCCCCAAGCTTGAGAGACAAAGGCTTGAAAAGTCACAATTATTAGTAAGATTTGGTAACATCTGACAAGATATAGAATAGTGTCACGTGTCTCAAGAAGTGTGAATGACTTTGCATGTTGGCCCTTGGATCTCCCTCAATCGGAATGGTTATGATGCATTGTGTTGCGGGTCATTCTTAAAAGTCCACTTGTTGATTTAGAAAGAATAGAGATGAGTTAGTTGTGTTGATTTAGAAAGAATAGAAATGAGTTAGTTCTCGAGAATTCATCGAAATACTTAGATTAGTCATGTTTTTTTCTAACTCTTTGTCTTTGGGTGGGTAGTCTTCTAATGTTAGTCATGAGGTGTTGATTAACACTTAAAGTGCAAGTTCAGCTTCTAAACTGAGATCCTTCGATAAGATCAATGCGGGTGATAAGATCAAAGAATTTGTCATTGAATAAGTGATCGATGAATTGATTTACGTATCTTATAATACTTTTCGAAATATATGTAATTTTTCATATATAATCAATATGCCCATATTATCAAAAGCAACCAATTACAAAAAGAAAAAAGAAAAAATAGTTATCTCACCTTATAAAAAAAAAGAAAAAAATATTAGTGTCACCCTATAAAGAAGATGTTCATTTCCTTAAAAATATTACATCTATCATAAATTAAAATCATGGGTTACTAGTCAGTTTATGTTTTTCATAATTACTTTTAAATAATTTTTAAGTAATTGAGAGTAGGAGAAAATATAGAAAATAATTTATGAGAATGAACAATGATAGACAAAAATAAAATAAACATAACATAAGTATACGAGAAAAGATAAGTAATGATCAACTGCCATAAAATGATGCCATAAATTGATACAATCCTATCAATTTTATTATATGAAGCTGTATGAAATCCTTTATATGTTTTAAATCTCTATTTTCTTATAAGACATATAAATAAAAAAATAATTAAATTTTTAAATACTTTAAAAATAAAAAAATATACTTTTAATTTAAAAAAATTACTGAAATTTGTTGATATTTTAAATTAAAAATTATAACAAAAAGTACAAAAAATTAATAAATATAATTATATAATTGTTTAAATATTTATTGTTAGTGTATTTGAATTTTCATTATTTGTAATTAATATTTTTAAATATGTTTATTAGTAAATATACTTTAAGATTTTGTTGAATTAGTATAGTTTTATTACATAGTTATCAATTATTTTTAAATGATATATTTACTAAATTTAAATGCATAACTTCTGCAATTTAGAATTATTGATCTCGTTATTTTAAAAATTTAATGCTTAAATGATATAATTATTCTTTTTATTTGTAGGTTAACTATTTTAGTTATAATGTTAAATTTCTATTATTATATTTTTCATATTATATATTATATTATTAATTTTTATTTTATATCTTGAAATATTTTAAATTAAATTTAAAATTATTTACGAATAATATATAGTTAAATATATGTCAAGCATTTGTTAAGTTAATTAGTGTTAGTTAAAAATAAGTTGTTAATTAAAAATAAAAATAAGATGATAATTAAAAATAAAAATAAGATGATAATTAAAATAAAAAATAAAAGGAAAAAGGCTAAATAAATACATATGAAAATAACTTTTTTATGTTAAACATTTGAAAATAATTTTTTAATTACTGAACATTCACAATTACTTCTATACATACTGGATTATAATTATTGAATAAAAATTTTAAACTAAAAAAATCATTATCTATTCATTTTCAGAACAATTTTAAAATATTTCTTAAAAATTAGAAAAATTATTTACTCCATATCAAGGATATACAAAACTATTCTCTATTTTAACTATACAGCAATAGATTTCTTTTGTTTACATAAATAGAGACATTGCTATATATACAAATAAAATTTGGTAGTGAATATTTTTATAAAAAAACCGCTTGGTAATCTTATTTTAATAATAAAACATTATGCTCAAATGAATTAACAAATATATAATAGTAAAAAAATAGTATTACGAAATTTAAATAGAGTGAGTATATAATCGTGGTAAAAAATAATGGACCTTCATATTAGTGAGAATTCATTTTACAATTCTCTAACTAATTGAAAGGTTAAAAGAAAACACAAGAAACAATTGAATCATATATTTATAGTCTTTTTCCAAATAATTTTGAAGCAAGTTGGATAATTGCTTTAAAAAAATTTAACAGAACAAATACACAAACCTATATTATGATCCAATCAATAAGGTTTAATTCTAAAAGTTGAAAACACTTTTAGCTTTCTATTAACTTAATGTAGTTTTGAGTATGAGTATTTTGAATATTTTTAATTTTTAATTTTATCCATATGTTTTACATTTTGCGACCCTTATGGCTAGTACACTACAATTCATTCAATGAGATGTGCATAATTTTCTATTTTTCTTCTCTTCATCCTCCTACAATATATTACAATCTTCTTTCTCTTTCTGTTTTTTTTCTATATCAAGACTGTCTTTTCTAGAAATTATAAAATAATTACCAGCAAAATAGGATTTTTTTCAATGTATAAAAAAATGTAGCTAAAATGTAATAATAACTACTAGAGACATGGACAACTAGTTAAAAATACAGATAGAAATTAGTAAGAATACACATAAAAGATAGTTTAAACTTAAAAGATATATATAAAAATCCAAAAAATAATTAAATTTGTTTCACCTTCATGCACACCTAAACTAGAAGTATTCAAAAATAGTAAAAAGATAAAAATATAAATAAAATATAATTTAAATTCAAGGATTAAATATATTTTTAGTCATTAAATTATTTATTAAAATTATATTTTATTTGTAAGACAAATTTTTAATAATTTCATTTTTATATTTTATAAAATAATATAAATAATTTTCAATAATAAATAAAAATATCTTAAAAAATAATAAAAATAAAATAAATTTATGAAACATATAATAATAGAATAAAAAATTAAAAAATTAAAAAATAAGAAAATAAAATATATATAATTTATGAAATATAAGAATAAAATAAATCTAAAATTTATATAAAAATAAAATATAATTTTAACAAATAATTAAAAAATTAAAAATATATTTAAGTTTAATCTTAAATATGTTCATAAAATTCCAAAAAAAATTGAAACTTGTCTCAGTTCATGTACACCCCATCTTACCATCTTTATTACCCATTTAAAAGTATAAAAATGTATTAGTATATAAACTTAAAAAACTAATAATGTGAGACTATAATACCTTTTAAATACTCAAAATTACAATACAACATTATACTAAACTAGGAATTTGCATACAAAAAATTAAACAAAGAACATATTAAGATTTTGTACATGCAATATAATTAGTTTATGACTCTTCCCTTACTGTGTAACTAGTTTTAACCCATTTCAGTTGGAGGTGATCTAAACAGGTACACGATGCTTATAAATAGAATGCCACGATATCTTAAAGTTAAAATTCATTGTTTATTGAGACATATCCAAAGACATTGGCCAAAAGAAGATCATCACAACCAATAGAGGAAATCATAAATGTCCTTCACTGCTTTATTTTCCAGAGTTCATTAACTTTGTCCATTCTTAGTGTATCATAAAATATCAAACCACATTCATGTCCTTTGGTGTGTCATATTGATAAAATAACACATTTCTAATTATTTTTGTGAGTTTGTGTCTTATTTCTTTTACATCAGTAACTTTAATTTCTAAAGATTGGATATTTGTGATGTCTAAATATCATCAGTAAATAAAGTAATTCATTATTACAGTTCTAATCATAATATTTTAATTTTTAGAACATATTTTCTTTCTCACTTGAAAGTTAAAATAATATAATTAATTAAGTTGGAATTATTCACATGAATTGTTTTTGTCTAAAAAAAACAGAGGGAATAAACCAATTAAATTATCTCTTTTCTTTTACATCACATTTAACCAAGACAAGTTAACACACTTTAATATCAATCACCACAAGACCAAATAACACTTCAACAGGTACAATTTATTACATTGTGTGTTCGTCCTTATAATTCACAATACATATAAAATATACTTGTTTTAGGTGCACACACAAGACGCAAGCACAAGATTCTTCAAACTAAGCAAAGCACAAACACAGATTTTAAGTACCTGGGTTTTAACCAGAGATTTGAATGACTTTAACATCAGGCTTCTTGACCTCTTCCTTCGGAATGGTGACAGTGAGAATCCCATTTTCTATGGAAGCCTTCACTTGATCCACTTTAGCATTTTCTGGCAATCAGAAACTTCCTCAAGAACTTACCATTGCTACGCTCAACACGGTGCCACTTGTCATTTTCTCTTCTTTCCCAGCGTTCCTCTCTCCGCTTATCTGAAGAATGTTGTCATCTTTGATCTCCACCTTCACTTGCTCCTTCTTTAGCCCTGGAATGTTAGCCTTAACACGTGCGCTTCTGGGTTCTCCTTCCAATCCACTCGGGTGTTCACAAATGCAGAACTTTCCACAGAAAACGAAGATGGAAAATGGAAATCCTTGAAGGGGTCCCACACGTCAAGAGAGAAAGGGTAAAAAACGTTGCTCCTTCGACCACCGAAGAAACTTGGAATCAGTGACATTTCTCTTCTTTACTTAGCTGATGAAGTTCAGAATTTTGTAAAATATTGTGTGAATTATTTGCAGATAACAATTGCTTGGATGTTGCTGTCTGGAAGGACACACGAAGTATTTAAATAAAATCAAGGGTCAATCTCGTATGTTCCGGACATTGTTTTGCTTAATATTCATTGGTTTGCTAAGTTTGAAGAATCTTTCCGAAAATTCGAAAATCTTCATAAATTTTTTCTCACCGGCAAGTACGTTCTAAAAAGTAGTATTTTGTGAGTTGAAATCAATTGGGCTGGATTATTAGAAAGCTATGAAGCCCGAATAATTTGAAATGGGCCACAGTTAACTTCATTTTTCAAGCTTTTGTTTTCTTGAAAGTGAACTATTTGAATCAATTATCACATATATATTATATGTCTACTTATATTCATTGAAAATATTTATAATAGTCTTAATATGACTCGACTGGTTTCATATTTTTATTTTTAAACACATTAAATATTCCTATTCCTTTCAAATTCCAATTTTACTTTAATTTTTTTAACTTTGTTTCACTTTTTAACATGTTTTAATTTTTTAAAGGTTCTATAGTGATGTTTACTAATCTTGCATAAAAATGAAATACTTTTTTATTGATATATTGAGTTTTATATAAAACTTTTACAGCTGATGAAAGGCTGATAGAAACGAAAAAATAGCTCACGTCTACCAATCCTTAAAGCGTGGGCTAACTAGTTCAATCTAATTTACATTCCTACAATTTAGGAGTTATTAACAACAAGTAAATAAAACAAAATAAAATATTAAAAAGAATAAAGAACTTATCCTAACATATCCTTCCTTAAATTTGATTATATCATAATTAGTTTGAGTTAGAAACTTTGCGGACTCGTAGTAGCTCTCTCAATTTCACTAAATGCTTCTAGCTTGAGTGGTTTTAGTCATTATGTTAGCTACTTGATTAACTCAATTGCGGTGATAATTTTATCTTGCCTTTGTTGTTGAGATCACATGAGAAATGAAATCTAACTTCAATGTACTTACTTTGCCCATGGAATATAGGATTTTGAGAAATCTTGATAGTAAAGTTGTTATCACAATAAATTGTAACACATGTATCTTTAGTTTGACCAAGCTTATTAAGAACTCGCTTTAACCCAATACCTTGAGTTGCTCAATAAGCTACAACTATGTATTATGCTTTTGTAGTTGATAAAGTGACTAGATGTTGTTTCTTAGAACTCCAAGTTATAGTTCCACCACTTAACAAAAATATGTATCTAGACGTACTCTTACGGTCCTCATAAGTCACCTGCATAGTCACTGTCTATGTAGGCTAGCAACTCTGCATTACCTCTTCGTTTATAAAGGATTTTAAACTCTATTGTTCCCTTCACATAACACATGACCCTCTTTATGATTTGTATATGAAGTTTTGTGGGATTAGCCGTGAATTTGCTTGCTAAACATACTACATACATTAAATCAGGTCTAATGACTGTTAAGTACATAAGACAGCCAACCGTCGGCTTATACTCTGTTGCATTAACCTTCATGCCATCCTTATCCTTGGTTGGTCTTACTCAGGCACAATTGGATTGTTCACAAAATTACAACTTCTCATTCCAAATTTTTCAAGAATTTCTCTAGCAAACTTCCTTTGAGAAATATAAATTCCTTCATCATGTAATGCAGAATCTCAACCTCTAGGAAATATTTTAGAGTTCCTAGATCACTCATATCAAACTCACACTTCATTGACTCCTAAATTGAATCATTATCTTTTTACAATTTCCAGTAAAAACAAAGATCATTCACATATAAACTAACAATTAACACCTTATTTCCTTCTTCGTTTTTGAGAAATAGAGCATGTCTGAAATCACATTTTTCGAATCTTTTCTTGAGAAAATAACCTTCTATTTTGTTGTACCATGCCCTTGGAGCTTGTTTAAGCCCATAAAGCACTTTCTTGAGTTTATAGACTTTCTCCTCCTCCCCTAATTTCACAAACCCAAGTGGTTGCTCCATATATACTGTTTCATTCAATTCTCCATGTAGAAATGCACTTTTCACATCAAGTTGATAGATACATCAACTTTTTTGAGCCTACGAGTGCAATAATGCTTCGAATAGTATCCCACTTTGCCACGGTGCATACACTTCATTATAGTCAATACCAAGCGAGTTGTGCACGTGCCTTGTACTTGTCTACACTTACCTTTCTCATTCATTTTTGTTTTGAACACCCATTTAACCCCAATCTTCTTCATTCACAGTGGGTAGGTTGACGGCTCCCATGTGTGATTTCTTTCTATCGCATCAATCTCTCGCTTACGTTGGTTTTCTCCATTTGGAGTGCCTTACAACTTCATTAAAGTCAAGTAGATCCTCACTTGGTCATGAAAGCGCCATGTTTCTCATTTCATCTTCTAAATCTGAATAGCCATTTGCAGCGACATAATCCCACTCCACATCCAAGCGGGAGGTAATCTAGTCGTGCTCTAGCCGAGTATGATCTTGTTCTTCAATTCGATGGATGGAGGTGTATTGCTTGATCTTTCATCGACCAGCGAGATTAGTTCATTTCCTTCCTGCTGGTCAGATTTTATCTTCTTGTTCTCCGCCTTCTTCATCTTGTTCAAGCATAACAATTCGATCTTTTTCAATATTATTTTCCCAATCCCAGCTTGCTTTTTCTTCAAAAATCACATCCCTACTGATTACAATTTTTCTGCGATGGGATTATACATGCGATAGGCCTTTGATTTATCACTTACACCAAAAAACACACTTCCGACTCTTAGCATCAAGCTTAACTTGTTGGGCATCTCGGATATGAACATGTCCAATGAAGCCAAAGATTTTGAAGTGATTGACTGTTGGCTTAATTCCACTCCACTTTTCTTCTTGTGCGAATCTTGGAACAGCAGTAGCAAGACTCCTATTCAGTACATACCTGGACATAATCGCTGCTTCTGGCTATAAATTCTTTGGGATATTTTTGGCTGAAAGAATGCTCCTCACCATGTTCATTACTATTTTGTTCTGGCTGTGACCCCATTCTGTTGGGGTGTGTATGCTGCAGTGAGTTGTCTTTCAATTCCCTCCCTTATGCAAAACTCATTGAATTCAAATGAAGTAAACTCTCCACCACGATCAGTACAAAGGCATCATATGGATAAATTTGTTTCCTTCTCCACAAGCTTTTTGAAACTGTTGAATATTGCAAAAGTTTCTGACTTGTTATTTAAAAAATAGGTCCACATCTTGCAGTTGAAATCATCAATACAACGGAGAAAGTATCGTTTTCCAGAGTTGGAAATAGGTGAAATTGGTCGACACTAATTTGCATGTATTAACTCAAGATGTTGTGAGGCTTTCTAACTACTTTTCTTTGGTATTGGTTCTCGGGTTTGCTTTCCTTCTAGGCAATCAGTACAGACATTTGTAGGGGACTGGAATTGAGGCAAACCTTTCACCATTTTTCTCAAATTGTAAGGTTCCTAGCCCTTTGAAACTTAAATGGCCATACCTTCGGTGCCACAATTGAGCAAGTTCATGTGAGTTCACATGCAAACAATTTGACACCATAGTGCAAGCTACAACATAGACCATTCTATTTGGCGTCATAGGGGTAGATATAATGAGACCTTTCCTTTGATGATAAACTTGACATTCTCCATTCTAAATTAGAATAGCTACACCCTCTCTTGTAATTGACCAACACTTAGTGAATTAGTGTGTAACTCAGGAATATAGAGTATATCACTTATTACCTGTGTTTTTCCTTGCATCTCCAGTTCGATATCCCCCTTGCCTTGTCCTGCCATACTTGTGCCATTTTCCAATTTTACTGAATGTGAAAAACCTTCATCTATCGTATGAAACCACTTCTGATTACCAGTCATGTGATTGTTACAACCACTGTCGAGAAACCAAACATCCTCTACTTTTGCATTATTTCCATGCACATATGCCATCAATATAAGCTCCTCTTCTTCATCCAGTTTTGTATAGTTTGTTGCTGCTTTCTCCCATTTAGGACATTCATACTGAAAATGTCCCAATTTATGGCATTTGAAGCACTCAATGGTTGCTTTATTGAATGCTCTACCTCGGCCTCGTCCTCCTGCAGTGCCACTACCTCTTCCTGACCCATGACCACATCCTCTTCCACTAGGTTTCTCCTCATATGCAATTTTTAGAGATTGATCATCTCCCTCTTTTCACCTTAATAACTTTTGTTCATGAACACGCAAGGAGCTTTGGAGTGCATCAACTGTAAGTTGGTCAGTATTCGTGGCTTCTTCAATGGAACACACAATATAGTCAAAATTCTTTGTTAGCGTGCATAAGATTTTCTCCATGATCTTAGCATTTGTCATGTCTTCTTTGGAGTTTCGCATATCAGCGGCCACTACCATGACTCGTGTGATGTATTGAGTGACCATTTCTCTCATCTTCATCTTGAGGAGCTCAAAGGTTCTCCTGAGGCACTGGAGTTGAGCTCTCAACACCCTACACCCTAGTGTTGCCATGATATTTAACCTTCATTGAGTCCTATAGCTGTTTGGAAGTCTCTTTCCGAGTAATAGTTTCGAATGGACTTGTCAAAGGCTTGGAAAAGATAGTTTTTGGCTTTTAAATCCTTCAATTTCATTTCTTCCTAATGTCTTCTTCCGAACCGCTACCAAGGTTTGGTCTTCTGGCAGCTCTTCGTAGCCTAACTTAACCATGTTCCAATACTCCTTGGATTTGAGGAGATTCTCCATGAGGAGACTCCAATGATCATAATCTTTGTCAAATTTTGGGATGAAGGCCTATACGAAACTATTGGCTTCAGCTGCCATGGCTTCTCACACTCTTTTTGTTTACACTCTATCGAGGCCTCTTTTGAGGCTTCGATACCAACTTTGTAAGGTACTATACTAATACTTACTAATGTTGCAAAAGAATGACACATCTTCTTTATTGATATATTGAGGTTTATAGAAACCATTTACAAGCTGAATAAAGCTTATAGAAAGGGAAAAACAACCCACGTCTAGTAATCCCTAAAACATGGGATCGACTAGTTCAATCTAACTCATATCCCTACAATTTAGGAAGTTATTAACTATGCAAGCAAATAAAACATAATAGAATATTAAAACCAGAATAAACAATTTATCCCAACATTTTCTAAAATATATTTAACATTTTAATAAATAAAAATAGTTTCTTTTTTTTAATATACTCATTCGATATCATATTCATTTATTAAAAATATTTTATCATTCAAAGTATTGACATTATAACTATTTCTTTATTTTTCAAAAATAAAGATGTATACAAACAAAAGTCCAAAACCTATAAAAAATTAAAAAATATGAGGAAATACGTTTAAATTTGTACAATTATAGAAGGTAAAATTTTTATATTATCATTTAAATTAATAAATTATAAAGTGATTGATTTAGTCAAGAACTTTTCTTTCACCAAAAATTCAGTTATCATATCATGATTAATTTGTGAAAAAATAAATTAGACATTAATTTGGTTAATTATATTATATTGACTTCAGTTTTTTATTTTATTAAGTTTGGTAGTATTTGATGTGTTTTTATATTTTAGAACTTGAGTGTCAACACTTAAGTAGTGTTACTTATTGTAAAATATAATAAGTTCCATATTATAAATCACACCATCTTATATGAAGGATTGATGTTTGAATGTGAATGTATTTACATAATCTCACACTATATTTTCAATTATATTAAAAGAAATATAAAAAAATGAAAGAAAGAATATACATCAATTACTATTTTCATAAAGAAACAAATCTTATACCATGGTAATACATTCTCTATATAATAATGTATTGTTGTATCGTTTAATAGGGATGATAATGCAGGACGAATCACACGTACTTAGCTCATTGTTCCGGCAAAGAGTGTGAAGCGAGTTGAATATTTTAGCTCACTAGTCCGCATAGACTCACCCTACATAACTCATAGCGTCGTGTGGGCCAAAGTGTGGGTTAACCCACTCGCCCAACAACTTACACTATTTTTTAAATTTTTTATTATAATGTAGTATTATGTATATTAAATATTTTTTTTCAATATTTCATCAATATCATATATTTACAAATACAAATTTAAATTTTATTTCAAGGTCTAATTTAATATATATTTTTATAACGTGTTTCTTTCATTATTTGTAATAAATAATAAATAATTAGTTTCTTTAACCTACATTGTTATTATTATTATTAAAACATTATAATATAATTTATTAAGTTTTCCTTATAATCTATATAATTACTACTATCTATACCTGTGCAAAGCACGAGATTTTTTAAAAAGTATTATATATTTAATATATAAATTTGAATTGATAAAAATATAGTTAAAATATAATATAATTATTTTATTTTACGAAATTAATAATAAGATTTTATTTAAAAAGTATTCTATATTTATTGTATAAATTTAAAATAATAAAAATATACTTAAAATAGAGTATAATTATTTCACTTTATAAAATTAATAATAGTAATTTTATTTTTATAATGAAAATATATGTAACTTATTTACATTTGTTATTGTATGAATCAATTAAAATTAAGAATTTAAATTGAGATAAAGTAATAATTAATAATTTAGTTTTAGTATATGAAAATAAAAAGTTCTAAAATTATAATTAAATTAAATGTAAATATTTTAAAAAAATTATATTAAATTTTTAGTTGTAGTAATTATATTTCCATTTTCATCCTAGTTAGATATTTTAATTATTTCTTTATTTTTAATATAGAAACAACAATTTATAATTGACCATGTGTAAATAAAGTTCAACTTAAAAGATTGATTTTGACTCTTATTTATTGTTATTGCAAAACACAGCAAGAACCAAATCTATTTGGTATTAATAGTATATCACCAATGTTTTTTCATGTATTGACAATATCATTCTTGCCAAAATTATTCATTTGCATTGTTGTTTAATTAGAGGTCCACCAACTTTCAATTGAGAATACTTGATCATTTAATTTTATTTAAGAACTCTAACATAATTCAATCACTTTGAATTTCTTGGTCTTCATCTAACTGGCTTTCTTCATTGAATATTAAAAATAAAATGAAATCATTAACTTCCACAAACTCAGCTTGTAGGACAAAGTATTGCTCCATCATCAAAAAGTCCAAGAAACACCATATTATTCAAAATTCAATATACATAAACACAACAAATGATAGTAAAATTAATTCACAATTATGAATTAAAAGATCTTGTGGTATATCAATATCGCATTCACCATTTTTATTTAAATTCATGTCTCCACATCCAACGTTGATAATTCAATCAACAAAATATTTGATATGTCTTACACTTTCATTAGATTTGATAGTTTTCAATCTCATATTCTATGAAAGATTTAAAACTTTACAATTTATTCATAAATCATAGTAGTTAATTGATGACTTCACAACATGATATCTTGATCTTTTTCTTACAAGAGACAAACTTTAACTAAAAATCGCTTTCTAGAAAAACAACTTTACTACCAAATAGTTTCTTACTACTGTTCTTATTATACTTTTCATAATAATTCTCGAAGTTTTATTAAGTGCTTCAAAGCATAATTTATCCATCATTAGTGCTTCATCCCATATAATCAATTTTGTTTCCATCAAAAGTTTAACACGAAATTTAAGCTATGTTGCTATTTGATTCCTCGAAGCAATTTCACTTGAAACTACTTTCGATAAAATCATTCCCTTAGATCTAATAACAACAAACAATGTTTCCCTCATAAATGTTTTTTTTATAACATTGTAACCATGTAGAAAAAATCATCTTGTGAAATCAATGTTGTCGTGAAATCTTCATACACATATAGTTTCTCATCAATGAGTAATTGCAAGAGTAATGATGTACCTATGTCATGTCTTGTTCATTGTAGTTCAAATCCTTAGTAATAAAAATTTTGGAATAGTAATTTATGTGAAATATTAGATTGAGGTAGAACATAATTTTTGAAGGACTCTTCTTTCAACATCAATAATTCTCCAATTTCAAGATCTACATAACAAAATTCCATGATATAAACATTGAATTATATGATTAAATTTGAAATCCTAATAAATTTAATATTTGATAGATTGAACTACTCTCCTTTTTTTGTATAAAAGCTTATCTAATAACAACAACTTACAAGTAGAATTTGAAACTACATTTTGTTTGGACATTGTATTAAGCACTAATAACGTAACAAATAACCTTCTAAGTTCCTTTCTTGAAGCAAGTTGTCTTATTTCTTATATTCCATAAATGAATTTTTTATTTATTAATAACCCAAAAGCATAGCAACCTTATTGGTATGTTATCATGATTAACATAACCCTTTAAAATTATCAATATCAATATTATCCTTATATTATATAACTTGCTCAATCTAGGAAGAACAAATATAAATCTATTAATATTTTAATCCTTTCTTAATTTCCATACTTTTTGTTGAGCTATTTGGACAATCTTACTTCTTTAATATTTTAAACATTATATTCGTGTTGTATTTTTTAAATTATAATTAAATTTTTTTATTTTTTTATAAATAATTTTTTCACATACTATTTTGTAAATGTATAATTAAAATCATAAAATATAGAATAAAAATTTATTTTTTATTTGAACACAATTTTTTAATTTAAATACTTTGTCACAAATTAAAAATACTTTTCCTAAGTACCTTTATAGAAGTAACTTTTTATTGAATGTTTAAAACATTTTATTCAATAAATTAAATTTAAAAATTTTGCATACTTTTCTAAAAATACTCACTAAAATATTTTCTATTAATTAAAATATTAATGTAATTAAAGAAAAAATATTAACCTATCATTAATTAAGTGTGCCTCTCTATATTATTTAATAAAATTTTAATATATTTATTTTATAAATTTATTTCTAATACATATATATAATTCATGTTTGTAAAATAAAATTTCAATCGATTAAATAATCAATACAAAACAAATAATTATTTCTCTAAAATTATTTTTAAACATAAATTTTATAAGAAAATAATAATAAAATTAATTTAAATTCTACTTAAAAGTATATTAACTACATAAAAATTGTTTTAACTTTTTTTTTTTACAAAATTATTAAGTTAAATATAATTTTTTTATTTGATTCCATAAATAATTTTAATATTTGTAATATAGTTTTTTTATAAGTTAAACTTAATTTCATTCTATAATTTTGTAAAATGTATATAAATTATCGAATAAAAACTAAAATTACTAAAAAATATATAAGATATAGTATAGTTTAAATCAAATAATCAATATATTAATTAAATAATAATTATTTATGTACATTATTATTCTCACTTTTTATTTTATATAATTAATAATAAATTTTAATAAATTAATATTATATTTGAAGATTAAATCAGATATATTTTTATCTCTATTTTTTAAAATATATAATTTATGCTTATGCATTATAATATGAGAAAATTCATAAAAAATTAATAAAAATAATTGTAGAAAGTTATTTTAATTGTAATAATTTAATATTTTTTTATAAATTACATGAAATTTTCTCTTTACCTAATAATTAATTGTGATTTTTTTTATTAAATTTTTAATATTTTTATATAAATTTATTTTTAACATATATATATAAATGTGTGTGTTTGTAAAATAAAATCCTAAACAATCCTTAAGAATTAATAAGAAATATATAATTTTAAACCATCCTAAACATTGATTATGTAAATTAATATTAAATTAAATTTATAAATGGACAAAGCATAGAAGAGGTCTCATCATAATTCCAACAAATAGTAAATTCTATCATAATTTTAGACAACACTACATTATAAACCATTGATCATACTAAAAGAATGACATATGAATACAACTTCCAAACACAAAATCATAAAAGATACTTTCCATACATGTAAAAAAACTGAAATATAAAGTCTATGCAAATAACAAAGTATATCATAATTTGAGGCAAAACTGGAATATAAACCATTTATCATATTTAAAAAATTGGAACTTTCATACAGCTCCAAGTCATAAAATACACTTGTCAATCATGAATGAAATATAGAGTGCAACCAATAACTCCTCGTTAAATATTTCAAAACACCAAAATTAGTACAACTAATGACTTGTTCTTAAACATTCCAAAACAACATTACGGAAAATAATTACGAGTGTTAATGATGTCCCGAGAACCTTTCGACCTTAATGTTTTTATAATGTCTTCAAAGGCAGATCATGCACTATACCTCAAATCTCTCTTCTACGAGATGTGATACCTACTTGTGATTCTGATCCATTTGATGCATTTGATGCATTTGAGAACTTACTTAACAAATTTTCTAAATGAATACAATGAGTGACAACACAGATGTATTAAAAAAGAACACTCAGTAACACCCCAATATTTTAAATTATAAAGATATTAGAATATAAACATATTATATTATAAAGATATTTAGTTATAAAAATATTATATCATAAAGATATTATATACAAAGATGTTCAATTATAAAAATATTAGATTATAAAGATATTTAGTTATAAAAATATTATATTATAAAGATATTATGTTATAAAAATATTCGAGTTATAAAGATATTTGATTATACGAGATATGATATTATAAAGATTTTATATATTATATATTATAAAGATATCAGATTATAAAGATAATACAATATAAAATAAAAAGGGGCTAGTTGGGTAGTTTGTTTTCACATACCTCTATTCTCTCACCTCTATTCTTTCTATTCTCTCTACCTCTATTCTTTCTATTCTCTCTACCTCTATTCTTTCTATTCTCTCTATTCCCTCTCTACACTCTCCCTAAGGTTTAGATACTGAAATTCTAATGGTTTCTGGATCCAGAAGAAGAAATAGGAGGCTAACAGTGTAAGAAAGAGTTCTACCCAATTAGTTTTGTGAACAGGATTTTAAGATAAAAGATGAGCTAAGGATTAGGATTGCAATTTTCCATCCGAGCAAGGAATAAACAAAAATCCAGGTTAGGAAGTTAATGTTCAAAAATATATAAATTGATATTAAGAAAATTAATGTTATATATATATATATAATTAGTATGTTTTGTATATTATTGTTGTATTGAGTGTCATGTGTGAAAAACCTTGTTTTTGTATTGTTTATGATGTTTTTGTGTTAAGTAGGAGTAGAGCCTGGGGTTGGTGCCCATAATCTACCGATATGTTTGTGTGGAGCGAGTGAGAGCCTGGGGTTGGTGCCCATAATCTACCGGAGTATGTTTGTGTGTGGGGTAGAGTAGAGCCTGGGGTTGGTGCCCATAATCTACCGATATGTTTGTGTGTGGGTCCGAGTAGAGCCTGGGGTTGGTGCCCATAATCTACCGATATTTTTGTGTGGGTACGAGTAGAGCCTGGGGTTGGTGCCCATAATCTACCGATATGTTTGTGTGAGGTAGAGTAGAGCCTGGGGTTGGTGCCCGTAATCTCTGGATATGTTTGTGTGGGGTCGAGTAGAGCTCGAGGTTGGTGCCCATAATCTACTGATATTTTTGTGTGGGGCCGAGTAGAGCCTGGGGTTGGTGCCCATAATCTACCGATATGTTTGTGTGGGGCCGAGTAGAGCCTGGGGTTGGTGCCCGTAATCTACCGATATGTTTTAGTGTGGGGCCGAGTAGAGTCTGGGGTTGGTGCCCATAATCTACCGATATGTTTGTGTGGGGCCGAGTAGAGCCTGGGGTTGATGCCCATAATCTACCGATATGTTTGTGTGAGGCCGAGTAGAGCCTGGGGTTGGTGCCCATAATCTACTTATGTGTGTTAATGAGAATGTTGTGAGTATGTGTATTACATGATAATATGATTTGTGTTGTTACTTTTCAATTATTAAAGATGCATTAAATTTCAAACCATTTAAGTATGTTCTATGATGAATGTGCATGAGAATGATATGATGATGAATACTACATGATGTTATTATTTTGTGTTGTTATATTTTTGAATGATTAGCTTACCCTACAATTGCCGATTGTTTGGCCTGCGATGATCGTGTTTTGCTGCAACGGACGAGATACCTTAATAGGTGAGTGAGATGCTTGAGTCCCGAGGATTATATTGGAAGATGAAGTAGTAGTTATACACATATATTTATATATGTTTTTATTTCTTATAATAAATTTTGTACTAGTAGAGGTTCCCTTTTGTATTGAATATAAATACAAATTTTATATATAATGTGTTTTATTATAAGTTAATACAAGTTACGTTTGATTACTAAGTATGATAAAAGTAGCGATTTCTTGGGTCGTTACAAACACAACCTCATCAATGTTTACACATCTTGCATCATTGGTTACACTCTTCATTCTGCCCATATCACAATAATTTTCAGAATGTGTCCTTGAAACGAACACCAATAACGTTAGTATGTAGATGAATGTCAATTAAAAACATAAAAAAGCTATCTCAATAACACAAAGCAAGGTGCTTACAGAAGATTTGATTCAACCATCACTAAACTTCTTAATGATAGTTTTATCTATACATACTTTTTTAACTCTGAATGATTGGTCAAATCTAAATTTTTTTATTCTTACACTCAACCTTAAATAGGATTGTCTGATCCATTAAAGATAGCAAACTTGTTTGGAATATGACCATCATTGTTCTAGTGTATAACCATTCAATAAGCAAACAAAGATTAAACTTGTAGACAAATAAAAAAACCGAAATTTGGTCACCAAGAAAGGAACCTTGTCCTAGGATTCAAAAATCTCATTACATGACCTTTTCAAGAGTGTTCTAACATCCCTATCAAAAAAACACAAATGTAGTTGAATTGATTTCATTAATTACGCAAACCTTGATCTTATACATATAACAAAGGTATATTAAAAACATTAAAACAATATATATATTAACTACCTAGGCATCACTTTCAACACGTGTTTGTTGCAATTTTCACAAAAAAACATCTTAGAGTCTGGGAATAGTGCTTTATTGCATATGCATGCAGTATAGTACTACACATTATCCCCAAGTAAATGTTTGATAGTACCCAAAACAACATATGTTACTTCGTGTTGGTACAATAAAATTAGGACTGCTCATTGATCACAATTTAGACATGAATTAAAATGCAAACAATAGAAATAATTTAAATATCATACCTCCTTGCAATCCTTCAGACCTTGGATTGAATTTTTAGGAGTGAGTTTTGGAAAGTCATCCTCCATACTATCAAACATCCTATACAGTATAGAGAAAAACAGGTTTAACAATGTCCAACAAATGACAATCATTGAAACATTTGAGAAAATTTTAGAATTTGACTTTATTAGAGGATGACATTCATTGAAGCATTTAAGAATTTAATATGATATATATGATATATGATATGTGATATATGATATATAATATGATTTATGTGTAGAAAAGGTGACTGGAATAGACAGTTTGGGGTAACACAACATATCTCACTTCATCAAGAGTGAAATAAAATATTTGTCTTTCTAAAATAACTCCATATATAAAATAGTAAATTGGCAGTAATCAATAGCAAAGAAGGTTTAAAATTTTAGTCACAATTTATCTTTAAAAAAAACTTAAGTCTTATATTCCAAAGAGAATATGCACAACTTTCTATGTAACATGCACAACTTTCTATGTAATATGCACAACTAAGGTTGTGTTTGCACAAGCACAACATTATTCAAAATCGAAAAATAAATGTCAAATAAAAAATCACAATATAATTGAATAATTTTTAAAAATATTTTTATATGAAAAAATATAAAATAAAATTTTCATACTTTAAAATTAAATTTTTCATACTTTAAAATTAAATTTTCAGAAGTACAAGTACCCCTATTTAAAAAGTTATATATGAAATATAATATAAATTAATTTATATAAAAAATAATTTTAATTTACAAATATTTTATTTAATTTTTGATTTTTTTATAAAATAGTAGTAGGATAAAATATGGAAAGAATCAAACTCCACTCTCAAAACTTTGGCTATATTACTAACTAAGAAGTGATATATATATATATATATATATATATATATATATATATATATATATATATATAAACCCTAAACTCAAAGAAAAGAAAATATATAAAATGTTAAAGAAAATAAGTTTAAGTATAGTTTGAATAAAATATTTAAATTTAATTTTAAGGTTAATTTTTAATGTTTTTAAATTTGATTCCTGAAAAATATTAAAACTTTATTTCTAGTACTTATTTTCATGTGACACATTAATGTCAAGTTATTATTTATAGATATAAAACACATTTTAACAAAAAAATATTCTTTTATCATTTATTTGATGAAAAATCTTTTATTTTGAGAGAAAAGAGAACTTTAAATACTTTAAAATAATATTATCTTTATCATGATGATTTTCTTAATTAATTAAAAGAATAAACATTATATACATAAAAACTTTAAATACTTTAATCAAAATATTTTCAAGTATTATTGAAAACATTAACATATTAAAAGTTTTCCATTTAAACTAATTAAAAACAATTTTCCACCTAAAAAATAAACAATGTTGTTTTACAAAAAAAAAAACCTACTCTAAGTTAGATTAAAGGAAAAACTTTAAAATTAAGTTCAATATTTTCAATTAATACTTACCACTTTATAATTATGCATGTGATTAATACATTATTCACACAATATTAAAAAATCTTCAATATATATATTAGAACATATTTTTATTTAGTTTTTAATCAACACATAGAAATAACAAAACAACAAATTTTCTCTATTCTAATGTTATCATTTTCATTTTAACTTTATAAACAATATGCACAAGTATAAATAAATTAATTAACTATTAAATAAAAATAAGAATATAATTAATTAAAGAATAATTATGTTATTCTGAATTTAAAATAACACATAAATTGAAAATTATATTTTTACAAATTTAATAAATTTAAATAGTAATTTGAAATAATGAAATTTATAGGATTCACACATAACTTAATTTAATGGGTTATACATATGATTTCATATTTGAGCATATTTGTTCAGTTGTTAATATTTTTTTTTATAATTATACTTAGAAATAACAAAAAAACAATTATAAATATTGCTATATTTAATTCTTATACTCTAACAAAATAATTCTTCTTATAAACATCTAACTGGAAATATATATAATTAGGGTTGTGTTTTACATAAACACAACATTATTCAAAATTAAGAAAATAAATCTCAAAGAAAAAATTACCAAATAATTGGATAGTTTATTTTTAAACATCTTTACCTAAAACAACATGGAATAAATTTTCTATACTTTAAAATTAAATTTTACACAAGTATAAGTTAAATACCACAATTTAGAGAAGTTATATGTAAAAAATAATACAAATTAGTTTATGTAAAAGATAATTTTAATTTATAAATAATTTAATTAATTTTTCTTCATTCTCTCATTTTTTTAAGTGTTTAAAGTGGTAATATGATAAAATTTAATTAAGTATTTAAAGAATAAACTCAACAAAAAGCTTTGAATATATAAGGAAATAGAATATATAAAATGTTAAAGAAAATAAGTTTAAGTATAATTTGAATAAATTATATAAATTTAATTTTAAGTTTAATATTAATGCTTTTAGATTTGATTCTTCAAAACTATGAAACTTTATTTTTAGTTTTATTTTCACATGACACATTAATGACATGTTTAAGAAAAATTTGAAGTTATTATTTTATACATGTAATATTGTGTATCTGTGTTAAGCGGATGAACATATCTCAACGAGGTTTTGTGCATGTTTAAAATAAATTTAATTTTTGATTTATTTTAGAATAAGCTTTAGTATTTTAAAGCTTTAAAATAAATATTTAATTTTTAAAAAGTTGAATATAATTTTTTTATAGGGACTAACTAATTTTTATAACTTTATTTATATATATATATATATATATATATATATATATATATATATATTTGAACATATTTATTCATTTGCTAATCTTTCTTTTATGATTATAAGATTATAAGTAGAAATAACAATATTTTTTTCTCTATTCTAATGTTATCAATTTTCAGTTTATAACTTGATGAGCATTAACCTCAATCACACAATGTAATTTTAAAAGTCCCAATACATTTAAATAGAGACCTTCACCACATTAAATGAGTCACAACCACGGAATGGACCATGCTCAAGGTTATTGGAAATAGCGTTGCACGCAAATGTCATTGGAGAAAAAGGGGTGAAGAATAAAGAAATATGGCTTTCGTGTGGATGAGGAAGGATTTTGTATAGTGATGTAAGGAATTTTATATTTTTCCAAGAAGCATATGGAAAGTTATACCTATCAACTCAATTGCCATATTCTTGACACATCTCAACAATAAAGCTATTAATAGGATGTTAACATTAACTCGTAAACTTAAAGGTAGTATGTCTACTTTAAAAATAACTTCCTTTAACACTTTGGAATATAAATTAATTCATCAAATTTCAAATACTATATTATCAACATATCCCTTTTACAAGTACTCTAAGAGAAAAAAATGGAATCTTTACTAGAAACTAAACTAGTAATCGAGATCAAGAATATGGTAAATTAGATTTCGTTTTCAACTTTCTACCTCTTTATAATTATATTATAACAATACAATATAGTTTTAGTTAATCACCAAACTTAGAAAAAGTTAAGAGAGAATGTGTCTTAAAGATAAAATTCTTAATGAAATAAAGAAGAAACACCTATATTGTACTACCAAATCCTATCAAAATTCTTAATGAAATAAAACACATATCAAGGATTTTATCCTATCAAAACAAGAGCAACAATAAAAAATATTGTATCTAATCAATAAGAATAATAGAACCTAACTCCAGGTCCAAACTTGATTTTCTCTATCACATATTCCACCATATACTTAAACTATCCTTCTTCCTCACAATTTTGTAAAATAAAACCCTAGATTAAAGCATTACTATGAAAACATAGGAGAATTGATTTTATCTTCAATATTGTATCATTCTCATATACGAAAATAAATATATTGAATATTCACACATGTCCTTTACCTCCATGATACATTGATCTGTTGTCTTCCACACACACATACACAGCTCATAAGATACTTCTTGATCTAATATTATTTGACACAAAATTTTATTAATTTCTCACGCATTAGATGTATAATTAAAATAAAATAAAGATTAAGAAAAAAATTGACATAAAAGAATAAACGAGTCAATCCATTATTTTGCAAGCTAGTCTGACATTGATCTATGTGGACCTCGAGTTAAACGGATCATTTTAAAAAGTCTATTTCTATTTAGGTCACCAATTTTAAAGTCTCATCTAACTTAAATCACATGTCACATGAACCAGTTCAAGTTCAGACGTATTTTGACAACCCTACATATCATTGTTATCTTAGTGTTATTAATACTATTTTAACAAATTATGTATTAAAAAATATTACAATATAAGAAAAAAGTTTATTCTATGTTACGAATTAGACCATGATCTATTTTGATATTATATAATGAATAACAATTATTGTTTCTACTCTATTAGTTCCATATGCATACTATAAAATTTATGAAGCTCAAAATAATTGTTGTTAATATTTTTAAATTATATTACTTTTATTTTTATTTTAAAATAAATTTTAATAGTTTTAAAATATTATTAATGATTACAAATATTTTGTTAGATTGATTATTCACGTGTGTGTATATATATATATAGTGAGAAAACATTATTCAATAATTTATTCTCAAATTTCAATTTTGAATTGAAAGTTTCTCTGTTACAAAGAGTTTTTATTTTATAATAAATTTTAATAGCTTTTAAAATATTATTAATAATCACAAATATTTTATCGAATTGATATATATAGCATATTATTAAATAATTTATGTTTAAAATTCATTTTGAATTGAAAGCTTCTCTTTACAAAAATTTATATTAATTCAAAATTATTAGATGTTTTATTTAAATATAAAAAACTAATATATATATATATATATATATATATATATGAATGAATTGTTAAAAGATAAATAAAATATTAAAAATTTATTATTTTAAAAAATATTAAATTATAATTATATAATAATATATTTTAATTTAAAATATTATAAATTTTATTTATATAATAAAATTTATTTCATTATATTTTTAATGTTATGCTAATTAAACTTATAAATAAAATGTTATCTATTCTTACAAAGGTAGAGATGAATACCATATTCTTTATTATGCACCAAGATGAACAGTTCCGACTTCCTTTACAATAGGTCTAAGATGAACACTTCATCTTCCTCTAGAATGGATAGAGAGGAACACTTTTTCAATACAATCTTTAATGTTGATTTGGATATGAGTAGATATTGGTCTTCCTGTAAACTACATTCCAACACCTAAGTTGTATTTCGGTATGCAAAGTTATATTTTTGTTAAGGTAGAAAAAATCCTTTTACCTATGAATTGTCAGTGTATTTATAGTTTTCCTGGTCTATTGTTTTATTAGGTCTAATTTAATTAAGATAGGTATATCCTTAATGACCAATTAAGTCATGATGATGCATTTTATTAGTATTAATCATTAGTTAATGTTAGTTTCTTATGACTCAAATAGGTGTCTACTATGTCTAGATCACCTCGAAAGGTCTAAGTAGATTGGTCCCCTAGACACGAAAGTCTGCTTGAGAACCTCTTGAAAAACTTTAAAAAGAAAATGTCCTCTTAAAATTTCTCTGGTTAAGGTCATCTTGTCGAATGCCTAACTTCCCAGGCTTGAGAGACAAAGGCTTGAAAAGTCACAATTATTAGTAACATTTGGTAACATCTGACAAGATATAGAATAGTGTCATGTGCTTTGCATGTTGGCCCTTGGATCTCCCTCAATCGGAATGGTGATGATACATTGTGTTGCTTCAGTTGATGTTACTCTCTTAATTATAAATATATGGTGGGTCATTCTTCAAAGTCTACTTGTTGATTTAGAAAGAATAAAGATGAGTTAGTTGTGTTGATTTAGAAAGAATAGAAATGAGTTCGTTCTCAAGAATTCATCGAAATACTTATATTAGTCATGTTTTTTCTAACTCTTTGTCTTTGGGTGGGTAGTCTTCTAATGTTAGTCATGAAGTGTTGATAAACACTTAAAGTGCAAGTTCGGCTTCCAAGCTGAATTCGTCTATAAGATCAATGCGGGTGATAAAATGAAAGAGTTTGTCATTGAATAAGTGATCGATGAATTGATTTACGTATCTTAGAGTACTCTTCCAAATACATGTAATTGTCCAAATATTATCGGTATGCCCATATTATCAAAAGCCACCGATTACAAAAAAGAAAAAAATATTTATGTCACCCTATAAAAAAAAGAAAAAAAAAGTATTTATCTCACCCTATAAAGGAGATGTTCATTTAGGTAAAAGTATTACCTCTATCATAAATTAAAATCATGGGTTACTAGTCCGTCTATGTTTTTTATAATTACTTTTAAATAATTCTTAAATAAGTGAGAGTAGGAGAAAATATAGAAAATTATTTATGAGCATGAGCAATGATTGACATAAATAAAATAAGCGGAACATAAGTGTGCAAGAAGAGATAAGTAATGATCATCTGCCACAAAATGATGCAAAGGTAGAGCACCAGTCACCAATCTCTTCCTTTAAAGCTAAGGTTTGATATTTTATGAAATCGGATATGTGTGTATTTATGTGTGAATGTTCCTCGAAGGAATATAATCAATTGAGAATGATTGACTTAAAAATTATTTCACTGTTTTTATTCTAAAATATGACAGTTTTAAAATTTTAATTCTTTTACCATGACTCTGATTTTTATGATTTATTTAATAAATTTTTTATTTCCTTTTTAATAAATTATATCTATATTTTTTAGTAAATGAAATAATGTAATTATTGAAAAGTGAAGTTAATTTAAAAAAAATCGTTTCAATAAATAGTGTATTTTGTTCTCAAACTTATGTAAAAATAAATATAAATATATATGTAACAAATTTTATAATTCCAAAATATTTATAATTACATGATTCATACAATTGATCACATAGTCGCAATATATCAAAATGCTAAAAAATATTTGTAAAACAAATATTTTTATGTCTCTTAAAAAATTAAGATATTACTTGTTAGTTATATATGAGAATAATAAATTTAATGAACTTATAATAAAATTTGAAAAGAAAGTGATAAAAACATTCAATATTATTTGTCTTTTATAATCTATCTTTTGTAAATAAATAGTATTTAAT
>JAMXMO010001131.1:0-16826 GCA_030347555.1 Lablab purpureus | reverse complement strand
GCCCGTTACCACTGCC
The DNA here is from genome assembly GCA_030347555.1 of Lablab purpureus. NCBI lineage: Eukaryota > Viridiplantae > Streptophyta > Magnoliopsida > Fabales > Fabaceae > Lablab > Lablab purpureus. The sequence continues at coordinate 16,810 of JAMXMO010001131.1, read as the reverse complement.
ACGTTACCACTGCCACGTCACCACTGCCATGTCAGCTGCCACATCACAACTTGGACCAGATTTGTTTTTTTTGGTTTTTGGGCCCAATGGGTCTAAGTTTTCGTGCCCATGCAGACGTGAGAGGGCAGCTACAAGTAGGGCAGCCGAGGGAGAGCGGAGGAGGAGTAGAAATTTTTAGGAATCTTTTACGTTTTCGGCTAAAGAGACAGTAGAGTTTTGTTTTTCGTTTTCAGTTCACATTTCGTTTACTGTTTCACAATTCCAATTTGTTCTTCAATCCATTTGCATTTCTATTATGCTATTTTCATTCTCTGTTCGTTCTCTGTTTCTCCGCTGCAGTTTACGTTTTCAATTTCAGTTTATGTTTTCAATTTCAGTTTACATTTTCTGCAATGCATTTTCTGTTTTCTGAGTTAATGGAAGGCTAAAACCCCAGGGTGGGGCTCTTCGACATCTTTGCCCTCACCGATGGAGGTTACGTGCGTCTTTTTGGCTTCAGTACGTTTGATTCTCCATCTGTGAAGTCTACGTTACGGAGGATGCTTAATCCTGCGAAAGGAGACCTTACAAGGTTCACGTTTGCTTAATTCGTGTAGGGAAGTCTCGGGTTAACTTTCGCTTAGTTGGTTAATCTAGACCGAACAAGGACTGAACGGACTGATAATCTGTTGTGAACCAAGGATGTCAGAGATGCATTGTGTTCAAGAGTCTTGCCTATTTTAATTACTGCAATTAATTTGTTGTTTGTCTGCTGTATTTTAATTAACTGTTCAAATTTTGTGATCGCTAAGAAACCGGAATAGGAACTTTCCCGGAAAATTCGTTCCGGTGGGAACGGAAGCGCGTAAGCCGTTAATTTGTGTGGTTGGAATGAGAGCGAAATAATGAGTAACAAACAAGGCATTTGCGTGTATCTATATGTCTTACAATGGAAACTTAACCTTAGCCAGGGTTAGTTAAAAGTTAAGGTTGAGTTTCTAACGCCCCCCACTGCACGTTCTATCTTTTGACAGTGACAATTGGTCCTTGGGAGACGACCTAGGAGTCATTTCTAGTACTACATTTAATTGTTTTTATTTGACTGAGTAGAGACTGCAGAATAGAGACTAGAGAGGGCAGACTAGAGACTAGAGACGGCAGACAAGAGACTAGAGACTAGAGACGGCAGACTAGAGACTAGAGACGGCAGACTAGAGACTAGAGACGGCAGACTAGAGACTAGACACGGCAGACTAGAGACAAGACACGGCAGACTAGAGACTAGAGACGGCAGACTAGAGACTACAGACGGTTGACTAGAGACTAGAGACAAGAGACAGGAGACTAGAGACTGCAGACTAAAGACTAGAGACTGCAGACTAGAGACTAGAGACTGCACACTAGAGACTAGAGACTGTAGACTAGAGACTAGAAACTGCAGACTCAAGACTAGAGACTGAAGACTAGAGACTAGAGACTGCAGACTAGAGACTGCAAACTCGGGACTAGAGACTGCAGACTAGAGAATAGAGACTGCAGACAAGAGACTAGAGACTGGATTCAAGAGACTAGAGACTGCAGACAAGAGACTAGAGACGACGGACTAGAGACTAGAGGCGGCGGACTAGAGACTAGAGACGACGAGACTAGAGACTAGAGGCTGCAGACTAGAGACTAGAGACGACGGACTAGAGACTAGAGACTGCGAGACTAGAGCCTAGAGACTGAAGAATACAGACTAGAGACTGCAGACTAGAGACTAGAGACCGCAGACTAGAGACTCCCGACTAGAGACTAAAGACTAGAGACTAGAGACTAGACCCTACAGAGTAGAGACTAGAGACTGCAGACTAGAGACTAGAGACTAGAGACTGCAGACTAGAGACTAGAGACTGCAGACAAGAGACTAGAGACTAGAGACTGCAGACTAGAGACTAGAGAGTGCAGACAAGAGACTAGAGATTGCAGACAAGAGACTACAGACTGCAGACTAGAGACTAGAGACTGCAGACCAGAGACTAGAGACTAGATCAAGCAGACTAGACACTAGAGACTGCAGAGTAGAGACTATAGACTTTAGACTAGAGACTAGAGAATGCAGACTAGAGACTAGACACTGCAGACTAGAGACTAGGGACTGAAGACTAGAGACTAGAGCCTGCAGAATAGAGATTAGAGACTGCAGACTAGAGACTAGAGACTGCAGACTAGAGACTAGAGACTGCAGATAGGAGACATGAGACTGCAGACTAGAGACTGCAGAAAAGAGACTAGAGATTGCAGACTAGAGGCTAGAGGCTAGAGACTGCAGTCTAGAGATGAGACATTGCAGACTAGAGACTAGAGACTAGAGACTGCAGACTAGAGACTAGAGACTGCAGACTACAGACTAGAGACGGCACACTAGATTCTAGAGATGAAAGACAAGAGACTAGACACGGCAGACTAGAGACTAGAGAGGGCAGACTAGATTCTAGGGATGGCAGACTAGAGACTAGAGACGGCAGACTAGAGACTAGAGATGGTAGACTAGAGACTAGAGACAGCAGACTAGAGGCTAGAGACGGCAGACTAGAAACTAGAGAGCAGCGAGACTAGAGACTAGAGGCTGTAGACTAGAGACTAGAGACTAGAGGCTGCGAGACTAGAGGCTGCGAGACTAGAGGCTGCAGACTAGAGACTAGAGACCGTAGACCGGAGACTAGAGACGGCAGACTAGAGACTAGAGACTCCAGACCAGAGACTAAAGACTACAAACTAGAGACTAGAGACTGCAGACTAGAGACTAGAGACTGCAGACTATAAACTAGAGACTGCAGACTAGAGACTAGAGACTGCAGACTAGAGACTGTAGACGGAAGACTAGAGACTAGAGACGGCCGACTAGAGATTAGAGACGATAGACTAGATTCCAGAGACGGCAGACAAGAGACTAGACACGACAGACTGGAGACTACAGACCGCAGACTAAATACTAGACACTGCATAAAAGCGACTCGAGACTGCAGACTAGAGACTAGAGACTGCAGACCAGAGGCTAGAGACGACAGACTAGATTCTATAGACGAAAGACAAGAGACTAGAGAGGGCAGACTAGATTCTAGAGACGGCAGACTAGAGACGGTAGACTAGAGACTAGAGACGGCAGACTAGAGACTAGAGATGGTAGACTAGAGACTAGAGACAGAAGACTAGAGTCTAGAGACGACAGACTAGAGACTAGAGACGGCAGACTAGAGACTAGAGATGGCAGACTAGAGACTATAGCCGGCAGACTAGAAACTAAAGACGGATACTAGAGACTAGAGACTGCAGACTAGAGACTAGAGATTGCAGACTAGAGACTTGAGACTGCAGACCAGAGACTAGAGACTAGAGACAGCAGACTAGAGACTAGAGACTCCAGACCAAACACTAAAGACTACAGACTGGAGACTAGAGACTGCAGACTACAGACTAGAGACTGCAGACTATAGACTAGAGACTGCAGACTAGAGACTAGAGACTGCAGACTAGAGACTATAGACAAAAGACTAGAGACTAGAGACGGTAGACTGGCGATTAGAGACGGTAGACTGGCGATTAGAGACGGTAGACTAGATTCTAGAGACGGCAAACAAGAGACTAGACACGACAGACTGGAGACTGGACACCGCAGACTAGAGACTAGACTCTGCATAAAAGAGACTCGAGACCGCAGACTAGAGTCTAGACAGTACACACTAAAGACTAGAGACGACAGACTAGATTCTAGAGACAGCAGACAAGAGACTAGAGACGACAGACTAGAGACTAGAGACGACAGAATAGATTCTAGAGACTAGAGACGGCAGACTAGAGACTAGAGACTAGATACGGCAGACTAGAGACTAGAGACGGCAGACTAGAGACTAGACACGGCAGACTAGAGACAAGACACGCAGAGTAAAGACTAGAGACGCAGAGTAAAGACTAGAGGCAGCGAGACTAGAGACTAGAGACGGTCGACTAGAGGGTAGAGACGGCAGACTGGAGACTAGGGACGGAAGACTAGAGACTAGAGACGGCAAACCAGAGACTAGAGATGGGAGACTAGAGACTAGAGACGGGAGACTAGAGACTGCAGACTAGAGACTAGGGACTGCAGACTAGAGACTAGAGCCTGCAGAATAGAGATTAGAGACTGCAGACTAGAGACAAGGGACTGCAGACTAGAGACTAGAGACTGCAGACTAGAGACTATAGACGGAAGACTAGAGACTAGAGACGGCAGACTAGAGATTAGAGACGGCAGACTAGATTTTAGAGACGACACACAAGAGACTAGACACGACAGACTAGAGACTAGACACTGCATAAAAGAGACTCGTGACTGCAGACTAGAGACTGGAGACTAGAGACTAGAGACTGGAGACTAGAGACGGCAGAGTAGAGACTAGAGACGGCAGACTAGAAACAAGAGACGGCAGACTAGAGACTAGAGACGGCAGACTAGAGACTAGAGACGACAGACTAGGGACTAGAGACGGCAGATTAGAGACTAGAGACGGCAGACTAGAGACTAGAGAGGACACACTAGACACAAGACACGGCAGACTAAAGACTAGAGATGGCAGACTACACACTAGAGACGGCTGACAAGAGACTAGAGACGGCATACTAGAGACTTGAGATGGCAGACTAGAGACTAGAGACGGCAGACTACAGACTAGAGACGGGAGACTAGAGACTAGAGACGGAAGACTAGAGACGGCAGACTAGAGACTAGGGCTGCAGACTAGAGACTAGAGACTGCAGACTAGAGACTAGAGACTGCAGACTAGAGACTAGAGACTGCAGACAAGAGACTAGAGACTGCAGAAAAGAGACTAGAGATTGCAAACTAGAGGCTAGAGACTTTAGACTGCACTATAGAGACTAGACACTGCAGACTAGAGACTAGAGACTAGAGACTGCAGACTAAAGACTAGACACTGCAGACTAGAGACTAGAGACTAGAGACGGCAGACTAGATTCAAGAGACGAAAGACAAGAGACTAGACACGACAGACTAGAGACTAGAGAGGGCAGACTAGATTCTAGAGACGGCAGACTAGAGACGTTAGAGTAGAGACTAGAGGCAGCAGACTAGAGACTAGAGACGGCAGACTAGAGACTAGAGTCGACAGACTAGAGATTAGAGACGGCAGACTAGATTCTAGAGACGGGGAACTAGAGACTGCAGACTAGAGACTAGGGACTGCAGACTACAGACTACAGCCTCCAGAATAGAGATTAGAGACTGCAGACGAGAGACTAGAGACTGCAGACTAGAGACTAGAGATTATAGACTAGAGACTGCAGACAAGAGACTAGAGACTGCAGAAAAGAGACTAGAGATTGCAGACTAGAGGCTAGAGACTAGAGACTACAGTCTAGAGACTAGACACTGCAGACTAGAGACTAGAGACTGCAGACTAGAGACTAGAGACTGCAGACTAGAGACTACAGACCGCAGACTAGATTCAAAAGACGAAAGACAAGAGACTAGACACGGCAGACTAGAGACTAGAGAGGGCAGACTAGATTCTACAGGCGGCAGACTAGAGACAGTAGACTAGAGACTAGAGGCAGCGGACTAGAGACTAGAGATGGCGGACTAGAGAATAGAGACGGCGGACTAGAGACTAGAGGCAGCGGACTCAGCGACTAGAGACTGCAGACTAGAGACTGCGGACTAGAGACTAGAGGCTGCAGACTAGAGACTAGACACTGTAGACTAGAGACTAGAGACTGCAGACAAGAGACTAGAGGCTGCAGACAAGAGACTAGAGACTGCAGATAAGAGACTAGAGACTAGAGAAGACAGACTAGAAACTAGAGACGGCAGAGTAGAGACTAGAGACTACAGACTAGAGACTAGAGACTGCAGACCAGAGAGTAAAGACTACAGACTAGAGACTAGAGACTGCATACTAGAGACTAGAGACTGCAGACGAGAGACTAGAGAGTAGAGACTGCAGACTACAGACTAGAGACTGCAGACCAGAGACTAAAGACTGCAGACCAGAGACTAAAGACTACAGACTAGAGACTAGAGACTGCAGACTAGAGACTAGAGACTGCAGACTAGAGACTAGAGACTGCAGACTAGAGACTAGAGACTAGAGACTGAGACTGCACACTAGACACTAGAGACTGCAGACTAGAGACTATACACGGAAGATTAGAGACTAGAGACGGCAGACTAGAGATTAGAGATGGCAGACTAGATTCTAGAGACGGTAGACAAGAGACTAGACACGGCAGACTAGAGACTAGAGACCGCAGACTAGAGACTAGACACTGCATAAAAGAGACTCGAGACTGCAGACTAGAGACTAGAGACTGCAGACTAGAGACTAGAGACGAGAGACTAGATTCTAGAGACGGCAGAATAGATTCTAGAGACGGCAGACAAGAGACGGAAGACAAGAGACGGCAGACTAGATTCTAGAGACGGCAGACTAGAGACTAGAGACGACAGAATAGATTCTAGAGACGGCAGACTAGGGACTACAGACGGCAGACTAGAAACTAGAGACGGCAAACTAGAGACTAGAGATGGCAGACTACAGACTAGACACGGCAGCCTGGAGACTAGACACGGCAGACTAGAGACAAGACACGGCAGACTAGAGACTAGAGACGGCAGACTAGAGACTAGAGACGGCTAACTAGAGACTAGAGACGACAGACTAGGGACTAGAAATGGCAGACTAGAGACTAGATACGGCAGACTAGAGACGGGAGACTAGAGACTAGAGACGGGAGACTAGAGACTGCAGACTAGAGACCAGAGCCTGCAGAATAGAGATTAGACTCTGCAGACTAGAGACTAAAGACTGCAGACTAGAGACTGTAGACCAGAGACCAGAGACTAGAGACTGCAGACAAGAGACTAGAGACAGCAGAAAAGAGACTAGAGATTGCAGACTAGAGACTAGAGACGACAGACTAGAAACTAGAGACGGCAGAGTAGGGACTAGAGACTGCAGACTAGAGACTAGAGACTGCAGACCAGGGACTAAAGACTACAGACTAGAGACTGCAGACTAGAGACTAGAGACTACAGACTAGAGACTGTAGACTAGAGACTAGAGACTGCAGACTAGAGACTAGAGACTGCAGACTAGAGACTATACACTGAAGACTAGAGACTAGAGACGGCAGACTAGAGATTATAGACGGCAGACTAGATTCTAGAGATGGTAGACAAGAGACTAGACACGGCAGACTTGAGATTAGAGACCGCAGACTAGAGACTAGACACTGCATAAAAGAGACTCTAGACTGCAGACTAGAGACTAGAGACTGCAGACTAGAGACTAGACATTGCAGACTAGAGACTAGAGACGGCAGACTAGATTCTAGAGACGGCAGACAAGACACTAGAGACGGCAGACTAGAGACTAGAGACGACAGAATAGATTCTAGAGACGGCAGACTAGAGACTAGAGACGGTAGACTAGAAACTAGAGACGGGAGACTAGAGACGGTAGATTAGAGACTAGAGACGGCACCCTGGAGACTAGACACGGCAGACAAGAGACAAGACACGGCAGACTAGAGACTAGAGACGGCAGACTAGAGATTAGAGACGGCTAACTAGAGACTAGAGACGACAGACTAGACACTAGAGATGGCAGACTAGAGACTAGAGACGGCAGACTAGAGACTAGAGACGGGAGACTAGAGACTGCAGACTAGAGACTGCAGACTAGAGACTGCAGACTAGAGACCAGAGCCTGCAGAATAGAGATTAGACTCTGCAGACTAAAGACTAAAGACTGCAGAATAGAGACTAGAGACTGCAGACTAGAGACTAGAGACTGCAGACAAGAGACTAGAGACTGCAGAAAAGAGACTAGAGATTGCAGACTAGAGGCTAGAGACTAGAGACTGCAGTCTAGAGACTAGACACTGCAGACTAGAGACTAGAGATTGCAGACTAAAGACTAGAGACGGCAGACTAGATTCTAGAGACGAAAGACAAGCGACTAGACACGGCAGACTAGAGACGGCAGACTAGAGACGGTAGACTAGAGACTAGAGACGACAGACTAGAGACTTGAGACGGCAGACTAGAGACTAGAGAGGGCATACTAGAGAATAGAGACGGCAGACTAGAGACTAGAGACCGCAGACAAGCGACTAGAGACGGCAGACTAGAGACTGCAGACTAGAGACTAGAGACTGCAGACTAGAGACTAGAGATTGCAAACTAGAGAGTAGAGACTGGAGACAAAAGACTAGAGACTGCAGACAAGAGACTAGAGACTGCAGACTAGAGACTAGAGACTGCAGACTAGAGACTAGAGACTGCAGACAAGAGACTAGAGACTGCAGACAAGAGAGCAGAGACTGCAGACAAGAGACTAGAGATGACAGACTATAGACTAGAGACGACAGACTAGAAACAAGAGACGGCAGACTAGAGACTAGAGACTGCAGACTAGAGACTAGAGACTGCAAACTAGACACTAGAGACTGCAGACTAGAGACTATAGACGGAAGACTAGAGACTAGAGACGGCAGACTAGAGATTAGAGACGTCAGACTAGATTCTAGTGACGGCAGACAGGAGACCAGATACGGTAGACTATAGACTAGAGACCGCAGACTAGAGACTAGACACTACACAAAAGAGACTCGAGACTGCAGACTAGAGATTAGAGACTGCAGACTAGAGACTAGACACTGCAGACTAGAGACTAGAGACGGCAGACTAGATTCTAGAGACGGCAGACAAGAGACTATAGACGACAGACTAGAGACTAGACACGGCAGAATAGATTCTAGAGACGGCAGACTAGAGACTAGAGACGGCAGACTGGAGACTAGATACGACAGACTAGAGACAAGACACGGCAGACTAGAGAATAGAGATGGCAGACTAGAGACTAGAGACGGCTAACTAGAGACTAGAGACTAGAGACGGCAGACTAGAGACTAGAGATGGGAGACTAGAGACTAGAGACTAGAGATGGGAGACTAGAGACTAGAGACTAGAGATGGGAGACTAGAGACTAGAGACTGCAGACTAGAGACCAGAGCCTGCAGAATAGAGATTAGACTCTGCAGACTAGAGATTAGACTCTGCAGACTAGAGACTAAAGACTGTAGACTAGAGACTGCAGACAAGAGACTAGAGACTGCAGACTAGAGATTGCAGACTAGAGACTGCAGACTAGAGACTAGAGACAGCAGACTAGAGACTAGAGAGGGCAGACTAGAGACTAGAGACGGCAGACTGGAGACAAGACATGGCAGACTAGAGACAAGACACGGCAGACTAGAGAATAGAGACGGCAGACTAGAGACTGGAGACGGCTGACTAGAGACTAGAGACGGCAGACTAGAGACTAGAGATAGCAGACTATAGACTAGAGACGATAGACTAGAGACTAGAGACTAGAGACGGCAGACTAGAGACTGGAGAGGGCAGACTAGAGACTAGAGACGGCAGACTAGAGACTAGAGACGGCAGAATAGAGACTACAGACGGCACACTGGAGATTAGAGATAGCAGACTAGAGATTGCGGACTAGAGACTAGAGTCCGCAGAGTAGAGACTAGAGAATGCGGACTAGAGACTAGAGACCGCACACTAGAGGCTAGAGACCGGAGAGTAGAGACTACGAGACTGCAGACTAGAGACTAGAGGCTGCAGACAAGAGACTAGGGACTGTAGGCAAGAGACTAGAGACTGCAGACAAGAGACTAGAGACTAGAGACTAGAGACGACAGACTAGAAACCATAGACTGCAGACTAGAAACTAGACATTGTAGACTAGAGACTAGAGACTGCAGACAAGAGACTAGACACTGCAGACTAGAGACTAGAGACTAGAGACGGCAGACTAGATTCTAGAGACGGCAGACAAGAGACTAGAGAGGGCAGCCTAGAGACTAGAGACGACAGAATAGATTCTAGAGACGGCAGACTAGAGACTAGAGACGGCAGACTAGAAACTAGAGACGGGAGACTAGAGACTGCAGATTAGAGTCTAGAGACGGCAGCCTGGAGACTAGACACAGCAGACTAGACACAAGACACGACAGACCAGAGACTAGAGACGGCAGACTAGAGACTAGAGACAGCTAACTAGAGACTAGAGACGACAGACTAGACACTAGAGATAGCAGACTAGAGACTAGAGACGGCAGACTAGAGACTAGAGACGGGAGACTAGAGACTAGAGACTAGAGACGAGAGACTAGAGACTGCAGACTAGAGACCAGAGCCTGCAGAATAGAGATTAGACTCTGCAGACTAGAGACTAAAGACTGCAGACTAGAGACTAGAGACTGCAGACTAGAGACTAGAGACTGAAGACAAGAGACTAGAGACTGCAGAAAAGAGACTAGAGATTGCAGACTAGAGGCTAGAGACTAGAGACTAGAGACTGCAGTCTAGAGACTAGACACTGCAGACTAGAGACTAGAGACTAGAGACTAGAGACTGCAGACTAGATTCTAGAGACGAAAGACAAGCGACTAGACACGGCACACTAGAGACTAGAGAGGGCAGACTAGATTCTAGAGACGACAGACTAGAGACGGCAGACTAGAGACGGTTGACTAGAGACTAGAGACGACAGACTAGAGACTAGGGATGGCAGACTAGAGACTAGAGACGGCAGACTAGAGACTAGAGACTAGAGACGGCACACTGGAGACTAGAGACGGCAGACTAGAGACTAGAGATGGCAGACTAGAGACTAGAGACGGCAGACTAGAGACTAGAGACGGCAGACAAGCGACTAGAGACGGCAGACTAGAGACTGCAGACCAGAGACTAGAGACTGCAGACTAGAGACTAGAGATTGCAAACCAGAGAGTAGAGACTGCAGACAAAAGACTAGAGACTGCAGATAATAGACTAGAGACGGCCGACTAGAGACTAGAGACTGCAGACTACAGACTAGAGAGTGCAGACAAGAGACTAGAGACTGCAGAAAAGAGACTAGAGATTGCAGACTAGAGGCTAGAGATTAGAGACTGCAGTCTAGAGACTAGACACTGCAGACTAGAGACTAGAGACTGCACACTAGAGACTAGAGACTGCAGACTAAAGACTAGAGACGACAGACCAGATTCTATAGACGAAAGACAAGCGACTAGACACGGCAGACAAGAGACTAGAGAGGGCAGACTAGATTCTAGAGACGGCAGACTAGAGACGGCAGACTAGAGACGGTAGACTAGAGACTAGAGACGACAGACTAGAGACTAGAGATGGCAGACTAGAGAATAGAGACGGCAGACTAGAGACTAGAGACGGCAGACTAGAGACTAGAGACGGGAGACTAGAGACTAGAGATGGCAGACTAGAGACTAGAGACGGCAGACTAGAGACTAGAGACGGCAGACAAGCGACTAGAGACGGTAGACTAGAGACTGCAGACCAGAGACTAGAGACTGCAGACTAGAGACTAGAGATTGCAAACCAGAGAGTAGAGACTGCAGACAAAAGACTAGAGACTGCAAACAAGAGACTAGAGACGGCCGACTAGAGACTGCAGACAAGAGACTAGACAGTGCAGACTAGAGACTAGAGAGTGCAGACTAGAGACTAGAGAGTGCAGACTAGAGACTAGAGACTGCAGACTAGAGACTAGAGACTAGAGACTAGATACTAGAGACTGAAGACTAGAGACTAAAGACTAGAGACTAGACACGGCAGACTAGAGACGGCAGACTAGAGACTGCAGACTAGAGACTAGAGACTAGATACGGCAGACTAGAGACCAGAGACGGTAGACTAGAGACCAGAGACGGCAGACTAGAGACTAAATACGGCAGACTAGAGAATAGAGACGGCAGACTAGAGACTAGAGACGGCTGACTAGAGACTAGAGACGACAGACTAGAGACTAGAGACGGAGACTAGAGACTAGAGATGGGAGACTAGAGACTAGAGATGGGAGACTAGAGACTGCAGACTAGAGACCAGAGCCTGCAGAATAGAGATTAGACTCTGCAGACTAGAGACTGTAGACTGTAGACTAGAGACTAGAGACTGCAGACTAGAGACTAGAGACTGCAGACAAGAGACTAGAGACTGCAGACTAGAGACTAGAGAGTGCAGACTAGAGACTAGAGACGGCAGACTAGAGACTAGAGACGGCAGACTAGAGACTAGAGACTGTAGACTAGAGACTAGAGACTGCAGACTAGAGATTAGAGACGGCAGACTAGAGACTAGAGACGGCAGACTAGAGACGGCAGACTAGAGACTAGAGACGACAGACTAGAGACGGCAGACTAGAGACTAGAGACGACAGACTAGAGACTGCAGACTAGAGACTAGAGACGGCAGACTAGAGACTGGGGACGACAGACTAGATTCTAGAGAAGGTAGACTAGAGACTAGAGACGGCAGACTACAGACTAGAGACAAGAGACTAGAGACTAGGGACCAGAGACTAGAGACGGTAGACTAGAGACTAGAGACGGCAGACTACAGACTAGAGACAAGAGACTAGAGACTAGGGACCAGAGACTAGAGACTAGAGACTGCAGTCTAGAGACTAGACACTGCAGACTAGAGACTAGAGACTAGAGACTAGAGACTGCAGACTAGATTCTAGAGACGAAAGACAAGCGACTAGACACGACACACTAGAGACTAGAGAGGGCAGACTAGATTCTAGAGACGACAGACTAGAGACGGCAGACTAGAGACGGCTGACTAGAGACTAGAGACCGACGGACTAGCAGACTAGGGATGGCGCACTAGAGGCTAGAGACCGCGGACTAGAGACTAGAGACCAGAGACGGCACACTCGGAGACCAGAGACGGCGGACTAGAGACTAGAGAACCCAGACTAGAGACTAGAGACGGCAGACTAGAGACTAGAGACGGCACACTAGAGACTGCAGACTAGAGACTGCAGACCAGAGACTAGAGACTGCAGACTAGAGACTAGAGATTGCAAACCAGAGAGTAGAGACTGCAGACAAAAGACTAGAGACTGCAGACAATAGACTAGAGACGGCCGACTAGAGACTGCAGACTAGAGACTAGAGACTGCAGACTACAGACTAGAGAGTGCAGACAAGAGACTAGAGACTGCAGAAAAGAGACTAGAGATTGCAGACTAGAGGCTAGAGATTAGAGACTGCAGTCTAGAGACTAGACACTGCAGACTAGAGACTAGAGACTGCAGACTAGAGACTAGAGACTGCAGACTAAAGACTAGAGACGACAGACTAGATTCTAGAGACGAAAGACAAGCGACTAGACACGGCAGACAAGAGACTAGAGAGGGCAGACTAGATTCTAGAGACGGCAGACTAGAGACGGCAGACTAGAGACGGTAGACTAGAGACTAGAGACGACAGACTAGAGACTAGAGATGGCAGACTAGAGAATAGAGACGGCAGACTAGAGACTAGAGACGGCAGACTAGAGACTAGAGACGGTAGACTAGAGACTAGAGATGGCAGACTAGAGACTAGAGACGGCAGACTAGAGACTAGAGACGGCAGACAAGCGACTAGAGACGGTAGACTAGAGACTGCAGACCAGAGACTAGAGACTGCAGACTAGAGACTAGAGATTGCAAACCAGAGAGTAGAGACTGCAGACAAAAGACTAGAGACTGCAAACAAGAGACTAGAGACGGCCGACTAGAGACTGCAGACAAGAGACTAGACAGTGCAGACTAGAGACTAGAGAGTGCAGACTAGAGACTAGAGAGTGCAGACTAGAGACTAGAGACTGCAGACTAGAGACTAGAGACTAGAGACTAGAGACTGCAGACTAGATACTAGAGACTGAAGACTAGAGACTAGAGACTAAAGACTAGAGACTAGACACGGCAGACTAGAGACGGCAGACTAGAGACTGCAGACTAGAGACTAGAGACTAGATACGGCAGACTAGAGACCAGAGACGGCAGACTAGAGACCAGAGACGGCAGACTAGAGACTAGATACTGCAGACTAGAGAATAGAGACTGCAGACTAGAGACTAGAGACTGCAGACTAGAGACTAGAGACGACAGACTAGAGACTAGAGACGGCAGACTAGAGACTAGAGATGGGAGACTAGAGACTAGAGATGGGAGACTAGAGACTGCAGACTAGAGACCAGAGCCTGCAGAATAGAGATTAGACTCTGCAGACTAGAGACTGTAGACTGTAGACTAGAGACTAGAGACTGCAGACTAGAGACTAGAGACTGCAGACTAGAGACTAGAGACTACTAGAGACTAGCAGACTAGAGACTAGAGACTGCAGACTAGAGACTAGAGACGACAGACTAGAGACTAGAGACGGCAGACTAGAGACTAGAGACGGCAGACTAGAGACTAGAGACTGCAGACTAGAGACTAGAGACTGCAGACTAGAGACTGCAGACTAGAGACTAGAGACTAGAGACTAGAGACAGCAGACTAGAGACTAGAGACTAGAGACTGCAGACTAGAGACTAGAGACGGCAGACTAGAGACTGGGGACGACAGACTAGATTCTAGAGAAGGTAGACTAGAGACTAGAGACGGCAGACTACAGACTAGAGACAAGAGACTAGAGACTAGGGACCAGAGACTAGAGACGGTAGACTAGAGACTAGAGACTGCAGACTAGAGACTAGAGACTGCAGACTAGAAAGTAGAGACTGCAGACTAGAGATTAGAGACGGTAGACTAGATTCTAGAGACGGCAGACTAGAGACTAGAGATGGCAGACTAGAGACTAGAGACGGCAGACTAGAGACTAGAGACGCCAGACTAGAGATTAGAGACGGCAGACTAGATTCTAAAGACGGCAGACTAGAGACTAGAGATTGCAGACTAGATTCTAGAGACAGCAGACTAGAGACTAGAGATGGCAGACTAGAAACTAGAGACGGCAGACTAGAGACTAGAGACAGTAGACTAGAGACTAGAGACGGCAGACTAGAGACTAGAGACGGTAGACTAGAGACTAGAGACGGCAGACTAGAGACTAGAGACGGCAGACTAGAGACTGCATACTAGGGACTAGAGACTGCAGACTAGAGACTAGGGACGGTAGACTAGAGATGGCCGACTAGAGACTTGGAACGGTAGACTAGAGATGGCCGACTAGAGACTTGGAACGGTAGACTAGAGAGTAGAGACGGCAGACTAGAGACTAGAGACGGCAGACTAGAGACTAGAGACGGCAGATGATGAGTCATTATTTTCCCTTATTTTCTTACCTTTCTGTACTTGTTTGCATCTCTAATTTGTGCTTAATTGTTTATATTTTGTACTAATTTCTATTAGGGCTATATTTGGACCAGAAATTCATATTTTAATTAATTTGAATTTTCTATGTTTAATTATTCCAATTTTTATTTTCAGGGCAGTTTAAAATTGTTTTTCGGCTTGGAATTAATTCATGGATTTCAAGAGGAGCTGCCACGTCACAATTTGGATTTTGGGCCCAATGGATCTAGGTTTTCGTGCCCATGCAATGCAGCTACAAGTTGGGTAGCTGAGGAAGGGAGAAACAACACAGACACAGCGCGGAGCAACACGGCAGCCGTAGTAGGATTAGGGTTTCTTTTACGTTTTGCCTTGCAGCGGCAACAAATTTTTTTTAGGTTTACGTTTTGCTTTTGGTTTTCAATTCAGAATTCGTTTACTATTCCATTGTTTTGAAATTCCAGTTTTCTAGTTTCAGTTTTCAATTTTGTTTTCAATTTCATTTTCGTTTTCTGTCAATTTCATTTTCTGTCATTTTTGTTTTCTGTCATTTTCGTTTTCTGTCATTTTCGTTTTCTGTCATTTTCGTTTTACGTTTTCGTTTTCAATTTCAATTTTGTTTTAAAATTCGGTTTACATTTTCTATTTTCTGAATTAATGGAAGGCTAAAATCCCAGGGTGGGGCTCTTGGGCATGTTGCACTCACTGATGGAGGTTTTGTGCGTTTTATGGTTTCGTACTTTTGATTCTCCAATGTGAAGTCTCTATTCTGGAGGATGCTTAATCCTGCGGAGGGAGACCTTACAAGGTTCACGTTTGCTTAATTCGTGTAGGGAAGTCTTGGGTTATCTTTCGCTTAGTTGGTTAATCTAGATCGAACAAGGATTAAACGGACTAATAATCTGTTGAGAGCCAAGGATGTCAGAGATGCATTGTGTTCAAGAGTCTTGCCTATTTTAATTATTGCAATCAATTTGTTATTTGTCTGCTACATTTTAATTAACTGTTATCTGTCCAAACCCCCCCATTGCATGATTCAATCTTTTGACAGTGAAAATTGGTCCTTGAGAGACGACCTAGGAGTCACTTCTTCTAGTACTACATTTAATTATTTTTTATTTGACCGAGTACGACATCGATTAAATTTGGCGCCGTTGCCGGGGATCAACGTTTCTGTCCAAAGGTTGTGTTTTGTGTTGCTGCGTGTTTCAGTGTTGTGTTGAATTCGTATTTTTTTTTGTTTTGTTTTGCAGCAACGTGTTTGGTTATCTAATTGTTTCGTAGTTTTTTTTTTGTGGTATTGTTACGTGTTGCACTGCAGGTGTAGCAAAAGAAACAAGGGAATTTCGAATTGAGGAGTTGCAGCTGCAGAATAGTGCCGGAACAGTAACCCGATTTTCTCAACTTTTGTTTTAATAGCTAGACTTGTTATTTTTGCTTGAATTTTTGTGTGCACACTTCTTTTGATCCATATTTTGTTTGAAAAATCCCAGAAGCACATATAGTGGCCCAGATTTTGATAACAGAAAATTGGTTTTTAGAAAACTTCAAACAGCCATAACTTTTGCCTCGGTTATCAGAATTGGACATAGTATATATGCATTTGGTGTAGAAAAATGAGATCTACGCGATGGCAATCCGCAAAGCGGATT